>JAOTRH010071589.1:0-17833 GCA_034768845.1 Heliamphora exappendiculata | reverse complement strand
TGGTTACAAGAGAGAGAACAACCAATATTAGATGGGCAAGATAATTCTGATTGGTTGAACCTTGATGATGATGATGATGATCGTGATAATGCAGCTAACCGAGCATCAACTGAACAAAATAGCCCTTCTGCAAGTGCATCCGGTGGTGGCGACGGTGGTTTGAGTCCACTTAGAAGCAGTCATACTGATACCAACTCATCCCCTGATGGAAGCAATGCTGGTGATAGATAACATGAAAGTAAACCCTCTGAATACAGACATACTGATACTGATAGAGACAACTCACATTTTCGTGGAGAACCTACGATGCATGCCTTTCTTGATGATGATGAGATTAGAGATGATACTCATTTGATGCACTACCGAAGGCGGAGACGTCGATCATCAGGCGAGGCACATGACAACTATGATGATCATCCTGTTATCCACCAATTTGGAGAGCTTAGATTTGGAGGACAACCTGACCATTACCCACGAGGGCCACGACCACATCCCATATACCCTCATGGCCCTCAAGGGCCTCAACCTTTATACTATCTTCCGCCACCCTCTCTCTACTACCATCCACCTCCTGCAACTTATCATCAACCACCTATGGCTTACTATCCTTAATATGATACGTCACAGTATGGTTATGGATTATTTGGGCCACCTATTCCTTATGATTATGCTTATCATCCTCTTGAATATTCAAGTGGTGGCAATACGATGGATACTAGAGGTAGAACCTCTAGCTACCACCAAAGATGGCAACCACGCCAACAAGTTTATGATGATGATGATGATGATCATGACATTTATGAACCACGTCATTCTTTCTGGATGTGAGAGGTGTGCCATTTTCTTTACTTAAATAAAAATTAAATGAATATTAGTATGTGATTTTTAAAATGATATCTTGTTAGTAATACTAATATGTTAAAATGTTGAATTGTTATTTGTTAGTATATAACTATATTAGAGGTTTAAAGCATGTATCATGCATGACATTGACATTATCACAATCAATATTAATTTTTTGCTTGTCTTTTGCTATCAAAAATTTTCAATTATATTAGTATTTATAATATCATAGATACTTAGTAAAATTCTTTTACCATACAGCAATATCGTATTTTTTGTAATTTTAAAAACAACATGAATTCTAAAAAATATGTTTTTTGTGTCAAAATAGCAATTAAAAACAATTACAAATATTCAATTTGTAGTAAATAAAGTTAGAATATGTGTATCAATGAGTTTTATGCCATTTGCTGGCACTTAAAAAAAATTCACGTCCGCGATGCCCGATTCCCGTTCATGTCTAAATACCCGATATCTGTTACACGCGACCGTGACCGTTACGCCAGTCGATATTACGATTTCAAACCTTGATGAAGAGGCAAATGAGTTAGCACAAGCAGCTACTGGGTTGCGCATTCCTATTGGGATTTATCAAAGGACTATTACAGTTCATAGAAAGGTTCTTCCTTCTATTAAAAGAAGGTCGGAAGCATTAGAGACTTTTTCGGCTGATATCGTTTATGATAAAGAAGATTAGAGAGTCCCCATCATTTCTTTTTTGAGTTGTCCTACCAAGGTTTGTGATAGAGACACCAGAAGAAGGGCTGTACACTATATTATGATTGAAGGAGAATTATTCAGGAAGAGTTTGGAGGACGAATTATTGTTAAAGTGCTTGTCAAAGAACAAGGCAATGAAAGTCATGGCAGAAGTTCATGAAGGTATTTGTGGAGCCAATCAAGCTGGAAGGAAAATGAGATGGTTAATAAGAAGATACGGTTACTATCGGCCTACAATTTTGGGAGATTACATCAGATATGCTAAAGGATGCCAAGCTTGTCAAGCACACGGGCCAGTTCAACACGTGCCAGCACACCCATTGAATGCAGTGGTTAAGCCATGGCCTTTTCGAGGTTGTGCTATGGACTTAATTGGAAAGATTTTTCCTCCTTCAATAAAAGGACAGTGTTATATAATAGTCGCAACAGATTAGTTTACAAAGTGGGCAAGGCAATTCCAATGAAAGATGTGGATCAAAGTGACGTGATAAAAATGATAAAAGAAAACATCATCCACAAATTTGGCCTATCTCAGCATATTGTGGCATATTGTAGCAGATCGGGGAACAGTATTCTTTAGAGGATAGATTCAAGCTTTTGCAGAAGAATACGGTATTACTCTTATTTATTCAACACCATATTATGCACAAAGTAATGGAGAGGCCGAATCAACATATAAGATATTAAAGAATATTATTAAAAGGATGGTTGAAGATAAACCGAGAATATGGCATGAGGCACTATCAAAAGCCTTGTGGGAATACTGAAATTCCAAAAGAACTGCTACACGGGAAACTCCTTTTGCCCTTACATACGGACATGAAGTAGTTCTACCTATGGAAATCACGGTTAAGTCACTCAGAGTAGCAGTTCAAAATAGTTTTGTTAATATAACATATTAGAAGAATGAGAGAGCTTAACCTTACGGGTTAGCTCCTCTAACTATTAATATTAAACCAAATATTGTAAAATTACATATATAACCCTCAACACTCCCCCTTAAGCTGATACATATATATCATGGGTGGCAAGCTTGGTAGAAATATATTTCACTCGTGAACCACACAGATTTGGTAAATAAATCTGCTAACCGATCCACTGACTTCACATAACTGGTGCGAATCACATTTTGTAACAATTTTTCTCGAATAAAGTGACAATCAGCCTCAATATGATTTGTTCTCTCATGGAATATTAGATTGGATGCAATGTGAACTGCTGCTTGGTTATCACATAACAAATTCATAGGATGAGAATGTTGAAATCCAAGTTCCTCTAGCATATGTTTCAACAACTCACAAGTGGTATGGGTCATAGCTCGATATTCGGACTCAGCACTAGATCGAGCAACAATAGTCTGTTTCTTGCTTTTCCATGAGACCAAATTACCTCCAACAAATACACAATAACCAGTAGTTGACCTTCTATCAGTTGGAGATCCAGCCCAATCTGCATCCGTATAACCCTCGATTAAAGTATGACCATAATTCTGATATAATAAACCAAGACCTGGTGCACTTTTAAGACATCTTAGAATACGTACAATGGCAGCCCAATGACAATTCCGTGGAGCATCAAAAAATTGACTAACAACACTGACTGCAAAATAAATGTCTGGTCTGGTAATAGTCAAATAATTTAACTTTCCAACCAATTGTCGATATTGTCCTGGATCTGCGAACAACTCACCTTGATCTGCAACTAATTTTGTGTTGGGGTCCATAGGTGTGTCAATAGGTTTGGACCCTAACATTCCAGTTTCACTTAATAAATCAAGAACATATTTTCTTTGAGACAAGAAGATGCCCCGGTGTAATCTAGCCACTTCAATTCCCAAAAAATATTTAAACCTTCCCATATCTCTAGTGTGAAATTTGGCTTGGAGAAACGGTTTCAATTCCTCAATACCATTATAGTCATCACCAGTGATCACAATGTCATCTACGTACACAATTAGCAGTATGTTGCACGCTCCAATATGCCGATAGATAACAGAGTGACCTACGCCACATCTTTGAAAACCAAAATTAGTCACAGTATCGATAAACCTACCAAACCAAGCACGAGGATATTGTTTGAGCCCATATAATGGCTTCTTCAAACGACAAACCAAACCGGACTCCCCTTGAGCAACAAAACCTAAGGGTTGCACTATATAGACCTCCACTTGTGTATATCCCTTTGCCACAAGGCGAGCCTTTAGTCTGTCAACAGTACCATAAGAATAAACTTTAACGGTAAAGACCCATCTACAGCCGACTACTATTTGCCCGAAGGAAGAGGCACTAAATCCCATGTATCATTCTGCATTAAGGCAAGTATTTCTTCTTCCATTGCATTCTTCCAACCAGAATGAGATAGAGCATGTGACCCAGATACCTATTCATCAGTTTCTGCAAATATGCAAACCTCTCAGCAGTTTCTACAATTATGAAAACCTTGTAGCAGTTTCTACAATTTTCACAAAACACTAAATTACAATTCATACCACTAAAGAACTGTAACTGCATGTCTAGCCATAATCTCAAGACCAATTTTATTGAGTTCCTATTATTAAATGCTTAACTCATCTCCCCACGTTAAGATTCTCGATACCCGTCAATTAAATTTAATTACTAACAATTTAATTTAATCGGCATTTTTAAAATTCTTTAAGCCTTTCAGCTTAACTTATTTGACTGCCGGATAATTAAATCCACCTACAAGGTTTGGTCCGATCAAAACTTATAAACTTCCTTAAGAGGGTATCGTCAATCCCGAACAATCGAGACACAGATTCTGTCAATAATTAATATTCACCATATAATTAATACTGCTATCCAACTCACCAGAACGATTGACTCATAAAAGATCGCACCCTCTAATGAATCAAAATAACGAATATTAAATATACGCAAATAATAATTATTTCGGGATTAAGAGCATAAGCACTTATAATAACCTTGGGGTGAATTAATTTATATAATCAGTATAAAATTAATTACACCAATGTGATCATGTTCAATACACACAAAGTGTACTAGCACAGAGAGTCGGAACAATAGACGACGCTATTATCTGTTCCCCGTAACTAAGACAGGCTTACTAAAACTCTATACTACAGTCGTACCGATAGTTTATCCAATTCCATCTAAACTGTTAATAAAACTTATATTCTGTAAGAACCTATAATCTAGTCTTCTGTGTGCAAGCCGTAATCTACACACCAAATTAAATACTATACAGAATAAAGGACAACCATGCATAACATTAAAAAAATGATATTGCATTCATTGCTCATTAAGATTCTCATAAAATGAAAAATTAATTTTATTAAAAATAGAATTAAATACTAAAACCAAATAAAATCCATGGCTTTTAGTATACAACCCTGACAATCTCCCACTTATACTCAAAACCATGTTGCCATACATCTGACTCCCATGCCCTCTACATGACTATCAAAAGTCTTAGCCGGTAGGCTCTTTGTAAAAGAATCTGCAAGGATGTCCCCTGATACAATCCTAGTCACAGCAACATCACCCCTCTATACAATTTCTCGTATTAGGTGACACTTACGTTCAATGTACTTTCCTTTTTTGTGGACTCTTAGCTCTTTCGGGTTAGCAACCACTCCGCTATTGTCACAATAAAATGTAATAGCCAACTGAACTGAAAGCACCACATCTAGATCCAACAAGAAGTTCCTGAGCCAAACAGTCTCTTTGGCTGCTTCAGAAGCTGCCACGTACTCTGCCTTTATGGTGGAATCAACAATGTAGGACTGCTTGATACTCCTCCAACTAATAGCTCTATCTCCCAAGATAAACACATATCCTAAGATAGACTTACGGGAATCTTTGTCTGACTGAAAATTTGAGTCTGTGTACCTTAAAGATACTAGACTGTCTGCCTGGTAAACCAACATATAATCTCTAGTTCTTTTCAGGTACTTGATTATATTTTTTACCGCATCCAATACTCCTGCCCTGAATTAGACTGATATCTGCTATCCATGCCAACGACAAAGCAGATATCGGGTCTAGTACAAAGCATAGCATACATTAGGCTTCCTACTGCCGAAGCATAAGGAGCCGCGTTCAACTTTTCTATTTCATTAAGTGTCTTAGGACACTGATCCTTGGATAGAGTGATTCCATGCCTAAAAAGGAGAAACCCTTTCTTGGAATCCTACATACTAAAACGAGTAAGGATGTCATGGATATACTTTACTTGTGATAAGTCTAACATCTTTTATTTTCGATCTCGCAAAAGCTTGATTCCAAGGATGTGAATGGCTTCTCCCAAGTCCTTCATGTCGAACTGCCCAGATAACCATACTTTTACCAAAGATAACACCCCCACATCGTTTCCGATAAGTGAAATATCATCTACATAAAGTACTAGAAAGACCACCACGCTTCCATCACGCTTCTTGTACACACATGACTCATTTGGACTTTGATCAAAACCATAAGACTTTATGGCTTGATCAAACCGAGTATTCCAAGACCTCGATGCCTGCTTAAGTCCATAAATGGATCTCTTAAACTTGCACAACATGTACTCCTGGCCCTTTGCTATGAAATCGTCTGGTTGTACCATATAGATACACTTGTCAAGATTTTCGTTAAGAAAAGTTGTCTTGACATCCATTTGCTAAATTTTGTAATCAAAATGAGCCGCTATGGATAAGAGAATCTGGATAGACTTAAGCATGGCTACCGGCGAAAAAGTTTCCTCATAATCAATCCCTTCTTTCTAAGTGAACCCTTTTACAACAAACGTAGCTTTGAAGGTTTCAACATTCCCGTCTGCTCCTCTCTTCCTCTTGTAAATCCACTTGCATCCGATGGGTTTTATCCTTTCAGGTGGTTCTATAAGTTCCCAGACCTGATTGGAATACATAGATTCCATCTATGAATTCATAGCTTTTTTTCAAAGATCTGCATCTTTGTCCTAGAGTGCTTCATTGTAGTTAGAGAGTTCGATATCCAGTTCTGCCGGGATCCTGTCAAAAGACTCTCTCAAGAATATATACCGATTGGATTGATGAACAACCCTCCCACTACGACGACAATGCAGTAACAAACGAGTGATAGGAAGGGGATAAACGATCATAAGAAACAAAATATGGGGTAGACGATCATGAGCACGACGAGCGTAAACCTAGAGGTCAAAACAACTTAAACGTTCAATAGCAGTACTGGATGATAAGGATAGACTAAGGGAAAGAGGACTAGGGACGAGAAGAAGAAGATCACAGACCAGACCATCTGCAGAGAGTCGCTCAGAATAATATAGGGTAGACTCAAAGAAAGTCACATCACGATAGACAAAAAACTTATGAAGACCAGGGCTATAACACCAATAACCTTTCTGAGTACGAGAGTAGCCTAAAAAAATACATTTAAGAGCTCGAGAATCAAACTTGTCACTACCTGAAGCAAGCTGATGGACAAAAGAAACACAACCAAAGATGCGGGAGGTAAAACAAATAACGGATCGTGGGAAAAGAGAATAGAATGAGAAGTCTGTCACTTAAGCACGGATGAGGGCATACGATTAATTAAGTAACAAAAGGTTAAAACAGCATCACTCCAAAAAGATTTGGAAGCATTCATTTGAATTTAGAGGGTCCGTGCAACTTCAATCAAATGTCAATTTTTGCGCTCGGCCACTCCATTTTGTTGTGGAGTGTGAGAGCAAGAGAATTGATGAAAGATGCAAGATTGAGTTATGAAGTTACTAAAGGAATGAGAAAAATATTCTCAAGCATTATCACTGCGCAAGAAGCGAATTTTAGTATTAAACTAAGTTTGAATTTCAGCACAAAAGGTACAAAAAATAAAAAATAATTCTGAACGATCTTTCATTAAATAAAGCCAGGTAACTCAAGTACAATTATGCACAAAAGTAACAAAATACCGAAATCCCAACTTAGAAGTGACACGACAAGGACCCCAACTACCTGAATGAACTAACATGAAAGGACTCAACTCTCGTTTATCAACTCTCCTCGACCACTACGACCACCACGAGAACTACCGATGCGATTACCTCGAGAGCCACCACTGCCTCAGCCATGACTACTAAAGTGATCACCTCGGTGCTGTGTAACTAGAACTGAACGATCAGAATTGTCCCGAGAAGAACTATTAGAGCCCTGGGAACTGTCCCGAGAAGTAGCACGCAAGATTCGAGAATATACCTCGGCAAGAGAAGAAAGCTCAACCCCTGCTAAAATTTGAGAGCGAACGAACTCAAATTAAGACCGCAATCCAGCCAAAAACCTCATCACAAGCATCTGTTCTCGTTGCTGTTGCATTTTGCGAATATCATTTGTGATGGGAAGAACCACATTTAACTCTTCATGAAGTCGCCTAGGTGCTGCAAAATAATCTGTAATAGACTTATCATCCTGTTGCAACTGAAAGTATTCAACCGAAATATCATACCTACGGGTAAGATTACTGGAATATAATATTTGAATGTACTCCTAAATTTCCTTGCAAGTGTCAAAATGAGTACGCATATCGGCAATATGTGACTCCATAGAATTTCATAACAGTGTAATAATCTGAGCATCCTCTTGTTCCCATTTAGGCTTCCTCTTATCATCAGATGGATCGGACATAGCCAAGTGGTTTTGTTTACCTTGACCAGTTAAGGAAACTTTAACGGCTTTGGACCAATGCAAATAATTAACTCCATTCAATTTACAAGTAGTAAGTTGAGGAATTGTAAACTGAGGAATAAATGATTTGGAATCCATAACGAAACACAGAACAATTATCTTGCACAAAGAAACAAAAAATCATAACTCACAAAGAGGAAACCCACAAACACAAGGTCATACCAAAGAAACCCTCAAACACAGAACAAGTTCATCCTCAAACATAAGGACTATGGCAACTACGGCTGGAAACCCTCCCAAATCCGTACAAACAGTTCATACCAAAGATGCAGACAAGTTCATCCTCAAATACAAGGACTGCGGCAACTGTGGCAGGAAACCCTCGCAGATCCATACAAACTGAGTCGCGACTGTGTTGAGAATGAGTCGCGACGGCGACTGTGATGGACGGCTGCGGCACAGGCGACTGTGGTGGACGTCAGCGACGGGAGTGGATGGCAGAGGCGGCAACTGTAGCGGATGTGTGGTGTCGACGACTGTGGAGTCGCAATGTGCTGTCGGCCACTGTGGAGTCGCGACACAATGAGTCGCGAAGGCGATGAGTCGCGATGGCGACGGCGACGGCGACTGTGGTGGATGGCGTCGGCGTCTTTGGTGGATGACGGCGTCGACGGCTGTGGTGGATGGCGGCATCGACGGCTGTGGTGGGTGGTGGCAGCATCAACTGCATCGGCGGCTGTAGGGTTAGGATTAGGTTTTTTTTTTTTTTTTATTTCTCAAGAATTTTAGCTTTGATACCATGTTAATGTAACATATTATAAGAATGAGAGAGCTTAACCTTAAGGATTAGCTCCTCTAACTATTTATATTAAACCAAATATTGTAAGATTACATAAATAACCCTCAACAAGTTTAATTCCAACATATTACTCCCAGGCCATGTATATGGAGATGGAAGTTTGGATGAAGTCAGAATAACCACTCTGAACAGGTTACTGATACAGAAAAACCAAGTGGCCAGAGCATATAACAAGAGAGTCAGACAAAAGGTTTTCATGGAAGGGGAGTTAGTAGGGAAAGCTATTCTACCTAATGGGCAGAAAGATCCTACATTTGGTAAATGGTCCCCATCGTGGGAAGGACCATTTAAGATTCTCAAAGTACTGTAAAATGGAGCATATATGTTACAAGACTTGGATGGCGAAATTCACAAGCATTCAGTTAATGGCAAATATCTGAAAAGTATTATCTATCAGTCTGGGAATCATTGAATCGGAAAGTTAGAAATGTTTTAAACATAACACCATCAAAAATCAAGAAAGAAGACTTTTTAGGCGAAGGTGGAGGCGGGCCTAGTTCTGTTCACTATTCTCTATTTCCAGTTTGGCCGCCGCTGCTTCATCAGCAGAGGAGATTAGATCAGCCTCCAGAAGGGATTGCTCAGCCATCAGTTCTTGGGAAGATGAAAACAAAGAAGCAGCCTGACTTTTCAGTAGAGGGAGATCAACTTCGATCACAGCACTGTAGGCCTTATCCAGAGAAGGTAAATCCTGATTAAAAACTCGAATGGCAAGAAGATCAGCGTCAGGAGTAATAGAAGAAGAAAACAGTGTGTCAACGGCCTTCTTGAAGAGGGTAAGACGACCAGGGTGCAGGATGTCTTGTAGAGAGAGGTTTTTCATGGCTCTCAAGTCAGATTTTGCTTTCTCCACCTCTTCGACAGAAGGTATTGTTGAAACATGAGAGGCTACACCTGAGGAACTTTTTGAGACAGACAGGGTCAACTTGGCAGCGAGCTTAGCAAAGAAAGACTCCACATCAACAGGGCATAGAACATCTAAACCCTCGGGAACAGACTTTTCTTTGGGGTTGGGATCAGTTTCTCCGGCTGCTGAAACTTCCTGGGACAGGCCAAAGAAAAGGTCAACGGTTTGAATATTTAAAGAACAAAAAATGTTGGATGGTACCTTGTTGACTGATTGAGGAGAGGCTGAACTTTCTTTCTTTGGAGATGAGGGAGAAGATTCTTCTGGTTCAGAAGGCTGCTCAACAGGATCAGTTAGAACATGTTGATAGAAAGAAAGGCTGCGACCTACAGTGGATTTGAAGCGTTTGCGAGGAGCAGAGAGAGGAACGGGTACTTCATCTGCAGATTTTTCTTTTTCTTCTTCAGATTCCTCTTGAAACAGTTCAAGAGGAGATGGTACAGCGGAAACCGGCACAGTTGGAATCGGTTCTGGAGGAAGCGGGGAATCATTTTTTTGTAAATAGAAAATCAATGGGTGAGGTATGACTTGACTGTAATGATTTAATTGTAAAAATGATAACTTATCTTTTCAGAAGCAGAAGATCGAAAATCGCTCCTAGTCCGTTTTCTAAGAGGTGGGGATAGATCCTGAAGAGGTAGAAAAGATGCAATCAGGAAAATAAAACTTAGCTAAGAGAAGGGATCAGGACAAATACCTTGATAGGGATATGGTCATCAGGGTCAGAATCGTCTTCTGAAATCTCAACGGGAGGAGATGAAGATTTTTGGTTGAGCAGGACCTGGAGAAGAAAAGTGGTCAATATAAAAAGAGGAGAAGCAATGCCTGGAAAGTAATAAACTACAGGCTGACCTACTCCTTCCACAGGAATGAAGCGGATCATCCCTTGACGAATAGCATTCTCAACTTCCCAAAAAGGAGGATTAACTTTGGCAATAGTCACTTGGTCAGCCTGAGATAACAAGTCATGAATGCCTGGTTTTTAATACAAATCGGTAAAGAGTGCGTCCATAGGAGGATTTTGGGGAATGGATTTGCCAAAGGGTTTCAGGAAAGTTTCAAAAGGACATTTTCTCCTAAAGAAAGCCATGCCTTAAAAAAGGCTGCACTGGCCTTGTCTTTTTGGTAGGTTTCTATTTCATCCATATGTTGTTGTCTAACCCTAGCCATACCCTCAAGATCTAAAGGGTTCCATTTACATTTAAAGAACTCTTCGAAGCGCAGAACGACAGAAATGGCTTCAAAAAGGATTGAGGGCCTTACCTTGAGAATTGGATGGTTTCGATGGGGGTATTTTCTTCTCCTTTTGTTTCAAAGATAGAGCAGCGCGTAAGACTTGTTGATCAGGAGAATGCTCAAGAGGACGCTCTTAGTCGTTTCGTGGAGCTTGTTTTGTATGACAAACTGCCACCATGTGTCAAAATCTAGCGTTGAATCAGGGAGTTCATCCAATGCAAAAAGATGAAAAGACTTCCTCAGGTGGGGAAAGACCCGGCTTGTGGTTTTAATCGCATCAATATCCAGAATCGGCGTACCAGTAAATGAATCAATTTCAGACTCAAAAGGAGGAAGTGGTACTAGTTGGGTAAGACCAAATTGACGGGTCAATTGGGCTACATTATAGAATTCTACCCCACATTTGTTGTTATTAGGGGTAAAACAAAGCCAATAAGGTAAGTCTCTTGAAATCAGAAAGCTGGCCCAGACTTCTCTTTGTTCATGATTGCCATTGTCTAGACTGGAAGTGGATGTGCGCAACTATGAAGGGCTAACAGATCGCAGGAAAGGTAACCATTAGCGCCGAATGGTGATCAAATTTTCGTAGAAAAAAGTAAAACAATCATCAAAAGAATGAGTTTTAGGCTCAAGAGGAAGGAGAGTGAGACCTTTGAGAGGTTACCCAAAAGGATAAGCAAGTCAAAATTGAGGAAAGTAGCTCGAGAGCCACATTTGTAATAACCAGAGAGGTTCAGATTCGATGGTAAAACAGCTGTCAACCATTTCCTTCATACCTCTGTACAGATGAACCAGGACAAGAAGACCCAATGCAATTTTTTGGCCTGAGGCTAAGGCTTCCACTAACTCAATAAGGTCTTTGGTGATTTTGAGCGAGGGGACACAGAACATGAATTTGTTTAGCCAATAGATAAGGAAGGCTATATGCTCAAAATCAGAAACACGACTGGAAGGTTTCCCTTGATTAACTGTGAGAAATTGGCCATATGACATCTTTTTGGGTAGGATAAGTGAAAGAAACGTCTTTGCAAGAAATCAATGCATTGGCTTCTTCCCCGTGAGGATGAAGGCCAGCATTAAAAGCTAAATCTTGCAAGGTATGGGACATAAAACCAACAGTGAAGAAAATGGCATTGGAAGAGGGACACCAAAACTGGAAAGCAACGAAGATTAAGGCTTTGTCAACTTGGTAAGAAGTACGACTAAGCAGGACAGCATCATAGATGCCGATTTCCTTCCAGAGTTCGCTTTTGGAGGAAAGAAGACGACCAACCCATTGATGATAATCGCTGCGAGACGTGTGCCAGAGCTTGATCAGAGTTCCTTTATGGTATCTTTCCCAGGATGGAGTGGGAAGAGTGAGCGGAAGTTGTCCTTCAATACAGGGGTAGAAGGGTGAAAGGTATCCAGGGCATTACTCCTTGAAAGATGGACCTAATCCAAATTGATTGGTGGAAACAATGAGACCAAACTTATGTGGAACTAGGGTTTCAAGATAAATTTGGGGTTTTCATTGAGCAATCAGGTCCTTCACTTGTTTAGCAATGCTGTTGGGATCTCTAGAAGGAGTCGTGGCACATTTGGAAGCCATTGATAGAAGAAGGATCAAACAAAGAATGGGTGAGGAGGGAGATAAAGTTGCAAGGAGGTGTAGAGAAAGGAAGTAAGGCGTTTTAAAGGATATGTACACACACACACACACACACACACATATATATATATTGGATTTATGAGGAATAAGGGATTTAGGGGAATAACGACGGAAAATAAGGTGAGGAATCCTAAATACTTAAAGATTCCTTTTTTTGGGATTCAAAAGGACTCTTTGAAGGGGGGCAATGTTTGGGCCAGACTTTGAAAATCATGATAATGTAACTGTATTCCTAGAAAGGTGGCAGCGGAAATTTAAATAATAGGGAGCTGTTATGGATAAAGTTCCAAGTTACACATTAAAGAAGAATTAATTGGGGGAGGGGCACGTGGCGTAGGAAAAGGTTTTCAAATACCTGAAATGGATAAAGAGAAACAAATGGCCAGAGAATATGGATACTTGACACATGTCATCTCGAAAATGGGTCAAAGGAGAAATCAACCGTTGGAGCAAAAAGTGGAAGATAATCAGGACGTTTTGTTACACTGATGGCTATAAAGGGCAGAATTAGCCAAGAGAAAAAAGCACACATCCATCACACATCAAAGCCTAGAGCTTATTTCAGTTTTTTATTTTGTATTTACATATCTTTCCATTTCTAGTCCAAATCCATTAGTTTATCTTTAGTCCATCTCAGTTTGTAGGGTTAAATTTAATTTTCATTCTTATTAGAAGTAGCTTTAGCCATTGTTTCACTTTATATTTATTCAATACAAAGTCATTTCCAATTTAGTTTCAATTTTAGTACATTCGTCCTGTAAGTTTTATTCATTTTATTCAAAAGACACTTGGAAATTGTTTAGAGTCCTCTTTCTTGAGGCAAGTATCGAGCCAGTAGCCTTTGCTTCGAACTACACACAATTCGGCCTGATTTAGAGTCAGGTTGACGCAATTCCAAACATAATTGGACGCATTCGTCCTGGCACGCCCGCAATATCATTAAGTCCTGAACATATTTCAGCGTGAACGCCAACAGAGATATAACAGAAAACTCAAATCTATATACAGCAACAAAAACAACACAAAATCTATTATAAAATTAGAGCTTTATGTTATATAACTACTATTTAAAAAATGAGTAACTTACTAAAACTACCTTCACTTTCATCATTTTTTTTGAATTCTTGGACCATCCAAAGAAAGTTTCGTCTCTTCAAGCATCATCTCACATGTGTTCTTAAGGAAAGATTAAGGTAGAAAGTTATAAATGAGAATATGATTTTTAATAAAATATTTTTCCAATCAATTTACCAAACATTCTTTCTGGAATGTATACATAAGCATTAAAACAAGAATTGTAGCAGCAAGTAGCCGTTTTACCATACATTTCGAGATAACTATCTTGACTTAACCTACAGAAAAATAGCATCTGAATTCTCAGAACTCAAATTATTGACACTGAAAAAATCAAAATGAAGCATGAATTTCTCCTTTCACGTTTTGGATAGATTACCAAACATGAAAATAGCTAAGAAACAAAAGAGGTAAGAAAATGAAAAACAATCATCAGAAATAACACAAGTCTCTTGCCACATGCAATATAGTTCCAGCAAATAATCAAATCTTTTCTATTTGGGATATAGCCTCAAGAGCAAGCATATCTTAAGATAATCACAAACAAATTAGTCCCAGATAATTTAAAAATGAAAAATACAATCAATTGCATCTTTAACCAATTTACATAACAAGTCATTGCAATCAAATGAAACTGAAAATCTCTTTTGTCCATTCTGCTCTGACACCAAAATAGAATCCTTGTTGGAATAAGATAGGGATATAATCTTGAGCATTTGTTCAAGAACAGCCATAGTAATATAGCAAAGAAGGCCACCTGCAACTTAAACCAAAGGGACAGAATTCTTAGGTCAGACCTACCTATTCTATGTTCAAAATCAATCATTCCAAAATTCACAGGTTGACCTAGTGGTTGGGGATGTACTACATCCAGTGTCTCAAATTCGAAATCTCCTGGATGCTATGAACTCTTTAGGTTAGTCCATACGAAGCTTTGTGTCAACTTTAATTGGCTCCCGCTAGTGGTGGAATTGGTCCTAGGGATTAGTGGAATCCTAACCTCAATACAAAAAAAAAATCATCGAAGGTCAAATAACTTTGGAATTCTAACCTAAAATTCACAAAGGGCGTCTTGCCAAAATTCTAAACACCCTGAGATAACAGAATCACCCCGATAGTAAATATTGAAGGTCAAATTACTTTGAAATTCTAAGCTATAATGAAACCCAAATTAAGTGCAATTGTAGAACGAGAAATAACAGCGAAATCGGAGGACATACCAGTGGTGAAGCAGAAATCGAACCCAGTTCTCTCCACAAGCTTTGCACTGAGAGCATCAAAACAAGCAGGTCCCAGGTGAATTCCCGGCGAACCGAGAATCCCCCGAAGTGCCTTCGCCGGAGACTCTCTGCCTATCGTGCTTCCATCTCCGGAGCAAGCCAGGACGGTTCTACGTGTTCGTCTTGCTGTGGAAATGCTACTACTGTTTTTGATTGATGACGGAAGAAGAACTGGGACGTTGGGCAGTGAAACTAGCCGTTGGAGTTGTGATCCTGTTTGAGAATTTGAAATAGGGAAGAGAGAGATGTTCCAGTTGTCTCTGCTACAACTAGCCACTGATGGCTTCATGCTCTCTCTCTCTCTCTCTCTCTCTCTCTCTGTCTGAAGCTCAAGGGTCAGAAAACACAGGGCGGTGTTTGTTTACAGTGCAGAAGCGCCTGCTGGACGGTATTTGTCCCGCCGCAAACCACTCCAAGTAGGCCCAGCACTAAGGGTCTTTTACGGCATGTTTGGTTATTAAGTCCCTTTTTGGATGTTTAAAAAGTTTTTACTTTTAAATTTTTTTATTTTTTTATTAAAAAATAAATAAAATAAAAAGTTAAGAGTATTTAGAATAATTTTTTGAGTTTTTAAATACAGACTCTATTAATTGAATATATAAAAAAAATAATCACAACCAACACTTTTTTTTTTAAATAATCCCACTCTCCTTTTCTATTTCCAAATATACCCTTGTCCTCACCATCATTGTGAAAAAACCCTAGCCCCGCCACCAGCACCAACCTCCTCTTTGTTCTCAATCGATCTCCTCCATCTCCAACCCCAATCTCTTTCTTCTTTTCTGGTGATCTCATCCTTCTTCGACGCCAATCTCTTTCTACTTTTTCGGCGCCGACCTTCGACCTCCGACCTCTTTCTTCTTCTCCAATGATTTCTCCAGTGCCGATCTCACCCTTCTTCTCTGGTGATCTCTTCCTTTTTCTTTGCCGCCGATCTCCTCTTACTTCTCTGACATTTAATTGATAAATTATTTGTACTGCGAAATTTCTCAATTAAATTTATAAGAATTGAAAAAAAAATAAGAAGAGAAAACAGTACTGAAAAATTTTGTGATTTAAAATAAATCATGTATTGAGAAATTTCTTAGTTAAGCTAATATAACAACTTGTACTAAAGAGGAGGATGTGCAAACGTGGTGGTTCACAACCAGTATCCTTAGATTGGTCGCAAGTTTCCTTCAGTTTACTAAAGGCCAAAGCTGAGCAAATATATTTTCTCAAGAGCGTGGTAGTGGTACGAAGGTGGCGGTGGTGAAAATCTGGAGTCGATGGTGGTCAACGAGTGGTCATGGTGGCTAAATCAGTTGAGGTGACAATGATTAATTTGAAGGGAGGCAGCAATTGGTTGCTAGATCGTTGGCGACGATGATGACAGAGGTGGCTCCTGACGGCGTGACGACGATAGCTCGAGCTTTGGCCATGGAAGTGGCGGTGTAATATGGCCAGATCGGTTGAGGTGGTAGCGACTGGTTCGAAGGGAAGCTAAAACATCACCAGCAACATGGAGCAGAATCTGTTGGAACTAAAATTCTGAAAATACAACAATTTGTTGAATTAAAGGAGTAATAAATATTTCTAAATAATATGTTTTAAGTACAGAATAAAACAACAGATAAAATATTATAATTAATACTATCTAAAAACAAAAACGTTTTTTTTCTCTCGAAAAAACATAAACATAAATGTTTTATCAAAAAAATAAAATAAAACCAGAAACAGAAATATTTTCAAAAAATAGAAACAGTAAATTATATATGTTTAATGAAAACAAAACTAAAATTGTAAACTGGAACAATATGTTAAATAACTGATATAATAAACAGTAAACTAATATAACGAAACTGTAAACTATATCGAACATAAGTAAGCAAAACAGAAGCGAAAAAAAAATGCAAGCTTACATAACATAAATTGGGATCGAGTCCAACGTTCGATGGTGTCTCCTTAAGATAGAATACGTCCTCGCCTCAGTGCTTGCGGTGGATTAGACGTCTGCCTCCATGATAAAACGATCTCCGTGTGTAGTAGAAGCACAACAAACTGCACATATAGCGAACTTCGGTGTGCTGAACTTTCTCGGGAAAACTAAAAAATGCAAATGCAGAGGAAAGTAGCAGAGCTTCGGTAATGGAGAGCTTCGAAAACTTGATACTGGAATGGGTCTGGACCTGCTTTGACAACATTTTTGTCAAAGCATCATTAAATCATACAAATGCTACATGTTTTCATTGTTATGAGCATAGACACATTGTCACCCACTGTCCACATAGATAATCTTCAAATATTTCTGTTAAGAAGGCTTGGGTTCCTAAAGGAACACATCCTCAAATAACTAACATCAAAGGACCCAATAAAATTTGGGTACCAAAAGTCAAAACTTGATTCTCCTTGCAGGTGTGTCTCAAATCCTCATTCAAGAAAGTGATGTGGTACCTCGACAGTGCTTGTTCACGACGCATGACATGCGACAAATCAATGTTTGCATCTCTCAAGCCAAAAAATGGTAGATTTGTGACATTTAGAGACAATAGCAAAGGGAAAATCATAGGAATTGACTGTGTTGGTAAATTCCTTCCCCTTCTATTGAAAATATTTTTCTTGTTAATGGTTTGAAACATAACCTTCTTAGCATAAGCCAACTTTGTGAC
>JAOTRH010071578.1:0-17835 GCA_034768845.1 Heliamphora exappendiculata | reverse complement strand
AAATGTAAACTAAACACCAAAAAATACAAGTAAAAAAATAATTTTTACAAAATTATTTTACATGTAAAATATTTTTTTACGTCAAAACAAACGGAGCCTTAATTTAAAAATTATAATTTTTTATAATTTTAAAATTAAATTTACTTTTTTCAACTATTTTAATTTACTTTTAAACTTTCATCTTCGCTCGTTGATTACTCTAAGGCCATATTTGTTTCTAGTTGTAAGGGGCCGAATAGAGTTACTAATCCAATAAGCCACTTATAACGAGTATGGGGTCTTGCTGTCTCATGGGGCACAGCAGGCTTGCAGCGATTCAATGCGACGTCGTACGGATAAGTTTTGATTTTTTTTTTTACTAACAAAACTACATCGTTTTGACAATTTTAGTCCCTCCAAAAATAAAATACCAAATTAAACACAGGTGATTGGGATTAATCAAACAGAAGCTAAGGTTAAAAACAAATGATTTTAAAAAAATCAAAGAATATAGTTTAAAGATTCAATTTTTTTTTTTGGTAAAAAAAAGGTGATTTTTTCAATCGTCCAAACACTTGACACGATTTTATTCACACAACTTATTGTTTTTATACACTCTCAAATAGAGGTTTAGAATTTTTAGAATTAATTTTTAATTTGAATTTTCGTTTTTCAAAATTATATTTGAGATCCACTTTCACCATGCATGCCTTTTTTTTTATAAAAAAAGAAAAAAATGCTTTTTTATTTTCCGATGAGAAAAAATAAAAAAATTTTATTTTTTAATTTAAATCTTATACTTCTCCAGATCATTTCGATTAAAACAACTGAAAAATAAAAAAACTTAATCAAAAGAAAAAAAAAAAGACTAAAAACAAAAAGAAAAAACACACAAAATCTAGCTTATTTTGTTTTTTGGTTCAAAAAGATTTACTTTCTAATTTGTCTCAATGAGATAAATTAAAAAAATATAATTGTTTGTCTACAGCTCTATTTGGTTTAGCTTTTTAGTGACTTTTTTGTAGCTTCTTCTTTTCTTTTCTGATTTTTTTAAAATTATTTTGGGCAAGAATTTTTATTATTCGATTCCTAATGATAAAAAAAAAGCATATAAAAAAGCAGAACTTAAATGTTAAAAAAATTTCACCCGGGGAATACTTAAATGTATTAAAAAGCATATAAAAAAGCAAAAATATATAAACTAGAATAACCAAATAATCCAAACAGAACTTAAATTTTTAAAAAATAACTGAAAGTACCTGAAAAAATATATCCCAAACAGAACTTAAATGTTAAAAAAAATAACTGAAAGTAAAAATATATAAACTAGAATAACCAAATAATCCATTAATCCGGATGGGAGCAATGAGCATTATCCCAAAAGGAGCCTTGGCCTTCCCTTGTTTTTCTCCAAAATTTTCACCCGGGGAATACTTCTTTTTAGTTAAATTTGAATTTCAAACACGTAAACCAATAGTGCGGTCAAACTAAGCTGTTAGCTGTTAAATCAAAACTTATCCAAACAGCACCGCATTGAGGTGCAGCAAACCCCATGCGACAGCAGGATGTTAGAATTTGTGAATTTCATTAGTCATTGAAATTCAGATTTTAATAGCTAGATCAATTACAATTGAATTGGCCATTCAATTGCAATTGAAGTCTGGAAACCAACAGTCATGAGTGGCTATTGCTTTTCAAGAAAAAAACTCTCCATAATAAAAGGGCTAAAGGAAGAGACAGAATCTCAGAAGAAGAAGAGGAATAGACAGAGCCAGGAGCTCTGAGGGTCAGGCTGAAATTCAATAGCTATAAGTGGCAATTGAATTCTTAGTGGAAATTAAATTCTATGTAACTCCTCTCCTTCTTCTGAAGAGGCTATATAAATGGTCATCTCCCTCTGAAATAGACAGACGAACAGAGATATACAGAAGAGATATACAGAACGAGATTCAGGTTACGGAGCAAGCTGCAAGAGAAAGAAAGATAGACGAAGAACGTTCGTAGCCGATCCTTGGTGGTGTTCTGAAGATCGTGGAGCCATTTTATCCTAGGAGAGTGACGCCGGTGGAATACCTACAACATCCTCAGTAAGCGGCGAATCATTATTAAGAAAACTGCGATTGCAGGACTCAGTTTGAAAATTCTATTTACGTTATTCCTGTTATTTTAATTTCTGTAATTTCAGATTATTGTAAATTATTGAAAGTTTAATAAAGATGTATTTTCTGGATCCCCGAGCATGTATTTTATTTTGGCATTGGATATTCTCCCAACATAAAGAATATATAAGCGTGGGCGCATTGAAATTTATAAACAAATGTATATGATAGAAACGAAGGAGAGTAGCAGTTGGATGAAATATAAAGTTAACAAATATCATAGCTGAATAAAGTGGGACAATTACGAATCAAATTTCATTTATTAAAAAAGCGATCGTCCTCTTATTTATAACTTTTTAATAGAGCTATTAGAATTGAAACAAAATCTTTTAAAACTTATCAAATCATGAGATCTTATTCAATTATCTCATAACCATATTTTACTTTTAATTGATAGCTTTTTGATAAATTAGGTCAACCATAGTTCTCGACCAAAAGGACATTTCAAACAACTCGAGTAAGTGATGACTTCGAGTCACTTGAATGGCTTGAACTTGTTGCTCCATATATTTTCATGATTGACAAAATTATTTTCTTAACTACCAAGTCATATATCTCCTAACATTATATATATATATATATATATAAAAGAAAGAATTTAGTATATTGCCATTGAACGTATTTATTGTCCTTGTCTTTGGAATATTTTATTAATTTGTGAAACTTCTAGTGGTATAGTATGTGTGCTATACTATTTTTGGCCACATTGTTGGTGCTATAATATTTTGAATACATAATATGTACTATGGTTTTTTGCAACATAGTGTGTGCTATGTCAATATAGTATATGTTATACCTCTTATATATATAGTTTGCACTATATAACTATATAGTTTGTGCTACGTTTTTTGTTTCGATCACATAATTTGTAGTATAATTTACGGTTCATATCAATAACTTTGAGTTCACAATCATTTTAGATTTAGTTATTCAGAATATCTTTACTTTATTGTTCACAAATTTTCAACAATCTCTTAGTGTAACGGTTCTTATTTTTTTATTACGAAGCAGAAATGACCCTAAGCATAGGTCGGCAAGATGGTCGTCTAGGACCTTTGAATTTTATTCAAAATATGGGTCTCATTTTAGATAAAGTTTTTATATTAAATTTAAAAATATATTTTTTAACTTACCCTCAATCAAATAAAAAATTATAAATTATTTTAATTTTACCTTTATCAAACTCTACTTAAATTAGTCCTTCAAATATCAAACTCAAAATAAAATTATTTTATTAGTAAATAGCCCAAATTAGATTTATTCCTTCAAAAAAATTATTCAGGGAAATAAAAAAGTTTATAAAAGTGCTAAATTACTTAAAAATATTACATTGTTATTTTTCAAATTTATGAATTATTTGTAGAGATATTATTGAATGAAATGGGTGGAGAGAATAAATTTTAAGTGATAGTTGATGAAATTATTTTATTTTTTTATATTTATAATTATAAATTATTTTATTATTTTAAAAAAAATATATGACTTGTAATTTTTTCTACTCTTCAAATATAAAATGATTATTTGGTTATAAAAAAATAAAAAATCTTCTATCATTTTCTTGACCAAATAACAATTCTGAAGAAAAAAACAACTAGCCTTAAATATATAGGTTATTAAATACCAAAAAATACAAGTTATTAAAAAATTACATATATTTTTTATTTTTCACAAAAAATTGAGTAAAAAAACTAAAAAAATACAAAAATAACATCTTTAAAAAAACTTTATTGAATTCATGTAAAAAAATATTCTTAAAGTTGATTTTAGTTTTTAAAAAATTTTAATCATAAAAATTTATGAGTATCCCGTTTTAGAAAATTTCCTAGAATTCTAAAAAACTCAAGACTAACCCTGTCGAAGAGCCGTCTGGACCCCTCCTAACTACCATAGGTTGAAATCAAGTGATTTGACCCGAGACAATCGACCAACTCGCACCGCTAAGGTATTCTCATAGTTCTCCTTTTTTCTTTCATAAATCTTATCCAGTGCGAGGATTTACATACTTATTTCACTTATCTTAAGCATTTCTGCGACGTATTTGGCAAAATTATTATTGATAATTTTTTATTTTTAATTATTAATTATTAATTTTAGTTATAAATTATAAAAAAAATTAAATATTCATAATTTTTATTAAAGCTATTCAAAAATTTGTCTAATCTACCCAAGCAAATTAAAAGTAAAAGACAAGACAAATTGGGTGATTGAAAAAAAGATCACACGGGTCGATTGATGGTGACGAATTCAATTACTTTCACCCGCTATTTAACCAACCCGTCTGTATATAATACTTATTACTTAATTATTTTTTATTTTATTATTAATTTGTAACTCATAACTTCTAACCTAATAATTAATTCGTAAAGTATAAATAGAAAAGTAAAAATTAAAAATTATAGGTCTCAATATCTCATACCAAAATATATTTTTTATTTTTTTAACCCTAAAATATTTTTATTTTATAATTTTCTACAACAGTGAGTCAGTGGCTTTGTGAGCCACTGACCTATGTTTATTTTTTTTATCTTTTATTTGGTATTTATTACATTATATCATGAATGCAGAATATTTATTTTTATTAATACTCAAATGCATTGTTAGAATATTTTTTTGAATCTTTATATGAATATTTTGTTTAAACTGATATAATCTCTATTTTGATCTCGGATTAATTGATATTTTAATAAAATATTTATTTTATTTTTAAACTTTCAATCCGTCCAATTCGCTATTGCAAAATTGCCTAAAAAATAACTAATTCGTCGATTTTATAAAATGGGTGGTTCGACAGTAAATTAAAATTTTTTATACCGTCGTAAATGATTTGGTTAGTAAATATTAACTCAATTCGCACCGTAGTAACCTGCACATACTCCTAATTTTTATTATAATTTATAATTATTTTTAATATTTTAATTAAAAATTATAAATTTTATTGCTAACTTAGATTGTACTAACGGTCGGGTCCACGCGATGCGTATGCAACGATACAATAAATTTTAATTTTTTAAATTTATTATTTGCTAAGTAAATCACATGTAGATAATATCAATTTTAAATATTAGAAATACTATTAAAATATTAAATAAATAATATTAAGTGTTGAACAAAATATGCACAATTTGAACATTTTTACAAAAGAAATGTTAGTATTCAAATATTTTTACATTTTTTAATTAATTACAGTTTTTTTAAAATTATGAATGTGTATTTTTTTCTTTAGATAACGTAATTAAAAACAATGTGTTTTTTTTTTTTTACAAAATTAGGAACGTTTTGCTGTGTTTTTTAGAAAATTTAATTATACACAATATGTATTTTTTTTATAGAAAATAAATTAGGAACATTTATTTTCTATGAATGTTTTTATTTATTTATTTAGAAGGTTAATTGAAAATATTTTTTTAGTATAATCATAAAATTTAGAGAGAGAGTCGTAAAAGATTACATGTAAAATTTGCACCGTAATAAAAAATTAAAATAATAGTAATCTGCAAAATCTAAAAAAGATTTAACATTCGAACTCAATAATCAGTATTGGTTCTAAAATTGGATAAAAAACAACACCTTGCAACGGTTACTGTTTGCAATAATTACTTTTACATTTTTAACCCCGTAACTGTTTTAAAAGAAAATAAAGTTAGTGAAAATTTTAAATTATTTTAGGATATTTTGAACAATTAAAAATATTTCACCAAATTCAAGTATTACCTTATTATATTAGTATAGATAAATAATAATAAATGGAAATCTAACCGTTGGAATTTCCGCAATAAAAATATAAACGTTGAGGGCTCTAAGAATTACCATTTTGTTTGGTTGATTCTTTCTTCTCCATGAAAAGCTCTTCGCTCGGGTTCTTCTTTACAAATCTCTTCCATGAAAAGATCTCAAAGTCCCATGCTAGTAAATACTATTTTTAATTCAGTACAACAATAACCAAAAAATTAAAATAATTTCCGCCATTAAACTTCAAATTCTCCAATTTTATAAAATTCTCACGACGCATAAACCTCATTATCACGAAAACTATACTCCACCATCATCTTCCCAGTTTCTCTCTTCCCACAACTTCAGAGATCTCTTATGTGGATGCCTTGCTTTTTTTAAAGTGGCAATTATTAAAAAATTTTTTTTTGAAAGCAACGGTTACTGTTTGGTCCCACCCTCTATTCTCGGCATCAAAAGCACACTTGCGCTATCGGCAAATCGTCAAGATTTTCATTGTTTCCATAGATTGCTCCCTGTTTCCAGAAATCACGCAGTCAGCGCTTGCACCTATTTTGCAATCCACACACTCTCACGTTCGCTTGCATTTCCGAATCTTCCATACTCTCGTCTAACGACTTTTCAATCAATGGCAGAGTCCATTTATTGTTTGAAATCCCCGTCGACGAAGAGCATCAACAGAAACAAATCTCCGCAATGGAACACCACCCGTTTGTTGAAATATCTCAAAGCCCCAGCCATCTCTTGCTTCTCAAGCTTTGGTAGAGACAGGAGGACCTCTTCTGCCGCCGAATCGCCATGAAAGAGAGAAGAATGGACGCGATTAGGAGAGAATTATTTCAATTGTGTTGTTTCTTTTTCAACTTCCCAGTTTCTCTCTTCCCACAACTTCAGAGATCTCTTCGATTAGGTGGGTGCCTTTTTTTTTGTAAGTGGCAATTCTTTTTTGTTTTTTGAAAGCAACAGTTATTGTTTGCAATAATTACTGTTTTTTTAAAAAAAATACACAATTAATGAAAATTTTAAATTATTTTAAAATATTTTAAACAATTAAAAAGATTTTAAACAATTATTTTAAATTATTTTAAGTGTTACTTTATTATATTAATATAAATAAATAATGTCAACCGTGAAGCTGTTACTACTTTAAAATCGTGGACGGGATTTTAGTAGGGACGGAGGATTTACTTGGATTTGTGACAGCGACACTTTTTTTATTCATTTAACCACTGATAGGGACTTTAAAATTTTGATACTAAAACAATAGAGAAAAAGGATGAGTAAAATAAATAACAAAACGAATTCCTATTTGCCTGTAAATAACTTTTCTGAGGAAAACTTTTTTTTTTGGATTAATTTATGTATCATGGATTTTATTTATTTATTTATTTTTCTTATAAGCTAAAAGATGACTTAAAATGCTAAAAGAATTTAATTTTTGAAAAATTTTATTTTGATATGTTTTAATAATTAAATTTTAACATTAACTAAAGAGTAATAACTGTTTAAAATGTGGCACAATCACAATTACTGATTAATCCCACATTTTCATACTTTACTTTATGTAAAAGTTATGGAGAATCGCAGATGAATTCGTGGGAAGGATTAGTGGGGGCATATATTCCATTTAAAATTTTAGAATTTTATTATTGTTTTTATATTCTTATTATATACTACTTAGAAACAAAAATAATATGGCACTAATTAATGTTTTTGTCCTTACTAAAAATGTAAAAATACCTTATATTTTTCTTATATTATTTTGTTTGTGTCTCACTAAAAAAATATTAAAATACCTTAAATACAATTATATTTTGTATTTTTTTGATATTTTGTTTGTGACCCTATAAAATTATAAATACCCTTAAATAAGAAGGTATTGGCAGTAACATTTCCGCTATACTTAAAGTTATGCTCCTACAAAATTGAATTCCTAAATTTGTCACTAAGAATAAGAAGGTATTGGCAGTAACATTAATCACCATCTGGTATCGTTTTTCAAATCTCCTCCCTTCCCTCTTCAATTTTCTACTTCTCTCCAATCTCTTTTGTATCTATTATGATCTCACTTTGATATTTGTTATTTTCTTTTTTATTTATTTATTTATTTTGATTTGTGTGTTATTTGTATTTTTTGTGTTTTTTTCATTTCATTACTTCTTTTTTATCACCTCATTTTTTTTAGATAGTTCTTTTTTTAAAAATTTTGAATGCCGACTAAATCACTACAAGTAGACCAAAAACAGTATTAAAGTTAAGACTAAAGGGACCATACTTTTAATAAATTTTTTTTCAAAAGTTAGATGAAAACTATAATACCATTTTAACTGGCTATAAAAGAAAGACATCCATGTATAACACATAGTGATAGATTTTTCTGTGATACTTTCATACGTAGAGGTTTGTGATCTTCTATGCATTAGGACTTAGTTTTTTTTATAGAAATTTTCTGTCTTGCATGTAGGCTTTTTTCTTTTCCTTTAAAGAATTATCCTAATGTATCTAATATATAATTTTATTAATTTTTTATATTAAATTTATAACACATTTATTTAAATTTCTTAAACTTTTTCTAATAAAAAATGGTGACAATGACAATTTTTTAGTAACAAATGTTTCATATGAGTCCATTAGTATGTAATGATTGTGAAGGTCGATTAGTGAACAAAAATGCGGTTGAGATGAAAAAGGGTGCCCACAAAGAAACTCAAAACAATTATTCAAAATGTTCAAGAAAAATATTGATCATAGTTTTTGGCCAATGAATAATAAATAAATAATACATAAAAACATATATAAAGTATATTGATATTTATAAAAATAATAGACTCTATTTTTAGAAATAAATTAATTTTTAATCTCTAATAAACTATTGTTTACCGTCTATTAAACATTAATTAATGGGATCAATTTTTCAAAAAGTTGTTCAGATAAGGTGGAGGTAAATCAAAGTCAATTGGGGCATTTTGATTAAATTACGGCTCCTTTTCATTAGTCATTGACTTTTGGAAATGTAACTTTTATCAAATTGTCAAACGTCTAATGATCATTTTGCTTATAAAGATAAGATCCAATGTGAAAATTTGAAATTTGCTTGTGGGATAGCCCCATATTGGTTAATTTAAGATTCGCATAAGGAAAATGACCGAGCTAATAGATTGATTTTGACATTTTTACTGAAAAAAGCTTAATTTATTTAGGGCATATTTGGAGTACCGCACACAGAAGAATAGAATAAACTTAAAAAATATAGGACTCATATTTTAGTTTTTGTCTGATGAAATAATTAATCTCGCAGTTATATCGCAAAATTGTTGTAAATTATTCAATGAATGAGAAATTATTGTAAAAAATTCGTTGTATTAATAATATTAGACTCTTTTGGTATTATTAGTATCAAGATCTAAATTATTTTTATTCTTTATTTAATGGTCAAAGAGAATTCTACAACTCCTATTCTATTCTTTATTTTATTCTAACTAAATATGAATTAAATTTCTCATTATACACATAATTTATTTTATAAATTTCTAATATTAAAAATATATATAATACCTAAGATATTACTTATTTTTCCTATTCTATTCAATCCATTTAAAGTACAAAACCAGCCCCTATATTACTAAACCCAACACTGCCTCATTATTCTATCATTCTATTGATTAGTGGGGAGAATAATTAGTTATAAAAAGTAGAAGTAAGACAATATTCTTAGTTCTTACTGAACTAAACTTTATTGTAAATCGAAATGTTGTATGCTTTGGCACAGCAGATAACTCATAAATAAAAATGATAATAGAGTGGGCTGGAGGTAGGTCGGGACAGAAATGAAAAGAGAAAATTGAAAAAACAGCAAGAGTGGAGATATATTAATTGTAGTTCATAAAATTTTAAAATACAATATTAATAAGAGTTATAGATAAATGTGTCAAATAAAAAATTAAAACTAATGAATTATTAGAACTAAAAATATATATATATATATATATGAGAAATAAGATAAAAATATAATATGTTATACTTTACTCTATTGGTGCATCCATATCAAACTAGCAAAATTAGTTTTTAGCTAGTTTTAGCTATTCAAATACAAAAAGAAAAAAAAAAAAAAGTATTCCTGTCAGTTTCAATAGAGACTACCTATTTAACCTCAAATCAAATGACTCAACAAATTTGTTAAGGCACCATTCACTAGCTAACGCATTGAATATTATATTTTTTTGCTACAAAAGTACACTATTTTTCCCATTATATAAGAAGAAAAAGAAATTAAAGAAGAAAAAATATGTTTTTAAAGAAGACTAACTAAAATAGCTAGCATTGTTGGAGACTTGGAGTGTTAAATAAAAAATAACTAACTAAAATAAAATAATAGGAAATTCACTAGCTAATTTAGCTAATTACCGGTGTAGATGCTCTTTTATGTATATATTTAAAATAAATATGTATTTATAAAAATAAAAATGTTAATTTTATGTAATTAAGGCACAAGATAGGGTAAAATGGAACGAAAAAAATAAATATTATTCATGTTCCATTTATAGTTGAGAGTGAAAAAAATTTATACATAATAAGACGAAAACATGCATAGGCAGGATAAAATAGAGTAGTTGGGATTAAGATAATTAGCCATATGAGATAAATCTTTTTATTATATAAAATTTATTTTTGGTTTTAGTAAATTTTCTTAAACTGTTAACTTAAATAGATATACTTTTTAATTTTCTGTCCTTATAATGAACCAAAAAAATAAAAAAAAATTGACAAAAATCGTTGGAAATTAAAGAGATAAAATAAAGAAATCATATAATTAAAGTCGTAGGTCTTTTGTTCTTTAGTATTTTTTTTAATGTTCATGCAAACATACATATTTTTTATATGGTGCATTAATTTATATAGTGTTTTTATACAATCAGGTGAAATAAAATGTTAATCTAAAAATAGGTTTTAAAAATATTTAATAATTTTACTAAAAAATTAAAATTAGACCAAGTAAATTAGGCACTCTGATTAAAAATAAATAAATAAATAAAAATCATTTCCCAGAGCATTGAAGTAGCAGCAAGGGTGTTGGACGCGGCGGCTACTCATTTCGGTTGTAGTTTATTTTATTCACCTAATTGATAAGTTAAGTGAATAATATATACTCTTTCATTGGTTTAAATTATTAAATTTATAATATATTTAGCAGTAAAACACACAAATTACACTAATAGAGAAGTAAATATTATTTATTAATTTGTTAAATAAATAAACAAATTCATTTTTTTTCATTTCGATGGAAAATAAATAGAATGAAATTGGTCCCTTCATAATTACGTGATATATTTTTAAAAATCACAATATCTCATCTCAACTCATCTATTCAAATTTTTACCAGATTTAAATTTGAAAAAAAAAAAAGACTAAGTGTCTGTTTGAAATATTTAAAAAAATGTGCTTTTAAGAGTAATTTTTTTTTTATACATTGATTTTTACTAATCGATTTAATCAAAAAAACCAAACTTCGCAAAAAAATAAAAATAAAATAGCAAAACAATCATGCAAATAAGAAATAAATCAACCACACACGAGACGTCGCAATTTTTACATGAAAAATCCCAAACCAGGTAAAAACTACGAGATTACTCTGGGTTTAGAATAATCAAACACTATAATAAAATGTTAGTTATAAGATAATCTTACAATCCCTGTTGAATCTATAACCTATAGTAATAAGCATACTTTTGTTGAATTTACGTGCACCAACTCTGTGTTCGGCTGTTACTAGAATCCATCATTGAGCTTCAATTACTGACAGAATCCACCACAAAACTTTAAACCTTTGGAAATCTACTCAAGAAACTCTATGAACAAGAAATAAATGTTAAATGTTTGATTAGCTTGATGATTAATTTGACTGCGCGAAAACTAAATGATCATTAAATTTGTTGATTAGTTTAGGATGCTTCTTGATCAACTCGTTAGGCTCCTTGGTGGCCAGGCATTATAGCTATAATTAAGGAGAGAGCCACGTGAAAACCATAACAGCCCTTTTATATTATTCCCACAAAATATCAAACCCTTGCAAGAGCTTAATAATTGATTCACTAGGGACCGCTCAATTGATCGGTCAAATCTTATTATCGGTACTTTTTCACATTTAGTGCAGAACATAGCAGACCTATTCATAAAACGAAAACATCTCTTGACCGCTTGATCGATCTATCGAGCGATTTGACACCGCATGTAATTTTTTGGTATTTTTTGCTCCATTTTCGTTGCGTTGCAACAACAAATTATAACTCCAAAAAATAAGTGTCAAAATATCATAGAATAAAATATAAATAATTTGAATAACAATTTGTTACAGACTTGTCAAATTAAAAGCGAATTAGATTAAAGTCAAAATTTCTAACAGAGAGGTTTATCTTTTTCAGAAAAAAAGAAGAATAAAAACAAGTTAGATTGCTTGAGATAATTTTTTATAATAATTTTTTTGTTTTTTTTCTTTTTATTAAAATGCCTAAATTGTCGTTACTTTTATTTTTAAGTTGTAGTGTTTGGAATATTGGCACGATTTTTTTTTTAATTTTGTGAGTATGCCTGACTTTTTTATATAAGAATATTATAGTAATTTTATTTTTTAAAAAGTTATGGTGTTTAGGATATATATTGACTTTTTTTTTGGAATTAAAAGATGAAAAAAAGTTAGTTAAATTTTTTTAAAAATCAAACAGCACAATTTAAAAACAAATTTATTTAAAAAATTAAAATTAAAATTAGCCCAAATAGACACTAAAAATGTGCTCCAACGAACCATTTTACCAAATTGACATAAGTTTTCATCAAATGACGGAGAACAAATTTTTCGTCGTGAAATAATATTTAGGGTATACGATTGGTATATATATATATATATATATATATATATATATATAAAAAATTATAAATTGTAGCACTCAATGCTTTCATTAAAAAAAATGGTTAAAATAAATTTTGAGAGTAAGTTGGGAATGTCTTCAAAAAAAAATTGATGAAAAATCTACATCTAGCCATTGAAACGTATATTATCAAATGAAATTTTTAATTAAAATCTTTTCTCAGATCTAATGAAAGAAAAAGTGAAAGGATTGGAGATGACTTAAGAGATCATGTGATAATGGTTTTTTATTTATTATTTAAGGGAGATCAAGTTCCGACTAAAGCCACGTGGAGCACACGTGAAAGGCTATACAACATAACAGTCTTTTTAACCGCGGCACGCACCTCGTCGTGAACATGCTAGCTCGGACGGAGAGCCGAGCTATATGGACAATGTGTCCGAGGTCTGTAGACCTCGGGACAGAGTGAATCCGAGTAATGGTTTCAGCTCCAAACTTAGGAGTTCAATACTGACTCTAAACACGAAGTGCTCGGCATCATGAAAGGGAATGCTCAGTATCCAAGTCCGAGCAGGACGAGATGCGCAACTCCTAGATCCGAGTTCGAGGGTTGATACTCGGGTTGATACGAGTATCAAAAAAGTGATCTGATGATAAGAAATTAATAGTAGTTGGACCGGCTCTAGGATTAGGGAGTCAGAGAGGGTAGACTTAGCCTGAACTAGATTAGGTCTGAGTATTGATGAACAGCTTGACATGACAAAAGACACTTACAGAGAGATCTAATGATGGCACTGATAAGTTACCATCAGGTTATTAATTGCTATGCATTGATCAGAGAGATGGAGTACAATCCGACCTGCTCTGGTCGGTTCGGACTCCACAAACGGGTCAAGTATATATCTTCCTATAAATAGCCAACACTCTCATAATGAAAGGTATGATCTAGTTTTTATTAGTGAAAACTGTGTCAAATTTCTCTCTCAAGCTCTTTTTTCTCTTTTAAACCCCTTGCCTGATTTGATCGTTGGATGGTCCATTGGTATAAAGTCATCGACGAATATTTTACCCATTTTTTATACAGGCATACACATGTGACATCAATTCCTGACACCTCAATCAGTTTGGATGGGACCAATAAATCTCAATTTTTATCCTCTATATTATTTAATATTTTTTTAATTTTTTATGTAGCAATATGCTACTGCCAGTTCAAGATAACGGTTAATTTTTGTTTTAGTCGGATTTTAGAGAAAAATTATTTAATGTCCAGTAGCATGGTCACACGAGACCAAATTGTCTTTTTAATATGCTATACGGAAATAAATTTTTCGGTTTTACAAATTGTCGTCCGACCGACACAAATGCCATGGGTAATGAATTGCTCCTGTATGGTAAATTTTTTATTTGTTTATTTGATTAAGTTAATGTTTTATTTTTAATAATTTTTTTTATTATTCATATGAATTATTATACTTTTTAGATTACTGTCATTAAAATGAGCTGAAAAATAAAATTATTTAATTAAAATATAAAAAAAATTTAAAAGATACGAAAATAAGCAAAAATAACCTAATAAACCAAATAAGTAAATTTATAACTAAAATAAGCTAATAAATCAATAATTAAATTTGTCCAAACAGGCCGAGAATAGCCCAAATGAATTTGACCGGACTATTTTTGTTTTCGAAATAACTCTCACCAACTAGCACTTTTTTGATACTTGGCTTTTTAGTGTATGTTTAAAATGTTCAAAAATTTTAATTTTTAAAATTTTAATTTTTTAAAAAACAATATTTTTTAAATATTTGGAATAATTTTTAATAATAACTTTTTTGACATTTATTAAAATGTTTAATATATTTTTATTTTTTATTGTTAAACTATAGTATTTAGAATATTAGAATGATTTTTTTTATTTTTTTTGAGGATGATGACTTTTTTAATTAAAGATATTATAAGAATTTTAGTTTTAAAAAAAAAGTTAAGGTGTTTAGAATGTCTAGAGACTTTTTAAAAATAAAAAAAAATTAATTGATTTTTTTTAAAGAAATCAAACAATATAACTTAAAAATTAACTTTTATACATAAAAAAAAATACGCTCTCGTTTGGCAAACGGGCTTAAAGTCAAATTTTTGAGTTTTTTGACTTAAAATTTAAAATGTCAAAAAGTCTTATTTTGTAACCCTAAACTTTTATCCTACTGGTTTTTTTACTTTTTGAATTTTCTAATAACAATTTTTAATTTTATTCTTTAACTTTTTAATTTTTTGATTTTTTTGTTTGGCAAAATCTTATTTAGGCTGAAGGACAATATTAGAATTTTATATTTGAATTTTTTAATTTTTTAGTGATTTAAATGTCACTAATTTTCTAACCAAATAAACTTTTAACTTTTTAAATTTTTGACTTAAATTTGTTTAAAGCCAAAAAATCAATTTACCAAACAACACTAACCTTTAAATGATCCAAAACAGGGCCTCGGCGCTTCCTGCCCCGAGTGAGCGACTCCTGTCGACAACAATAATGTGTAAGGTCCATGCGCGAAGAACCCCCAACTAAAAGCAGCACGGTGGAAAAGCTCTCTCTCTCTCTCTCTCTCTCAAAAGAGAACAATCTCTGGAAAATAGAAAAAGATGGACATTTTGATCTGATTTCAATTCCTGAGTCTGTAAAGAAAGAATATCGGAGAGAGAGAGGGAGAGAGAAGTTGGTTTCGAAAGATCAAAAAGAAAAAGAGAGTGAAATTGTAGAGTGAGTCTCTGTGAGAGTGTGAGATGGGTGGGGTGACGTCATCAATGGCGGCCAAGTTCGCCTTCTTTCCGCCGAACCCTCCGTCGTACAAGCTGGTCACCGACGACCTCACCGGGCTTTTGCTTCTCAGCCCTTTCCCTCACCGGGAAAATGTCGAGGTCTTGAAATTGCGCACTCGCCGGGGGACAGAGGTAGTGGCGGTGTACGTTCGGCATCCAATGGCGACCTCCACTCTCGTCTACTCTCACGGGAACGCAGCCGATCTGGGTCAGATGTACGAGCTCTTCATCGAATTGAGCATCCACTTAAAAGTTAATCTCATCGGGTACTTTTCTACCTCTCTCTTTTCCTTAATTTATGCAATTCCCCTTCGTTCTGGCATCTTCTGGGTTTTGTTTGATTTTGAGCATTTTTGCTTTACTTTTTATTTATTTATTTATTTATTTATGTTTTATTAAGTTTGGTATCAGATTGATGATTTGAGTGATTGGTCTGGAAAGCTAGAGAGAGAAATTGAGAGAGATGAGCTTGTCTCTACTGATTTCTGGGGTGTGGGTGATTTTTTGCAGGAAATAGGAACTTTGTGTTTTGTTCAGTTTGTGGGGATTTTTGGAAGTTAAATAAATACGGAAGATTGGTTTGATTTGGTTTGATTCCTTATAGCATTATGGTTTTATTGGATATATTCAATTTTCTGTTCGTGATTGTTTGTTTAAGGTTTTCTTTATTGGTAATTTATTCGTAATACTGAAGATTATCCCAATATAGAAACATAAAATCAATATTCTGTTGATTGATCTGTCATTTCTGGCGTCTTGGTTATGAACTGTAGGTGTCTTCATATGTTGACGACATTGTTCTAGTTGGTCATGATGGTTCATGGCAAAGGTGGAATGGAACTTCCTCTGAATTTTAGCTCATGGCGCTTTACGTCGACTGAAAGTCGGATTATTCCTGATGAACTGCCACTTATCTGTTCTAGGAATTTGTCTTGTGTAAACTTTATTTTAACTCTTATGTATAATAGGTTCGAGGAATTCTCAATTGGTAAGGGTTTTCTGACCCAAAATATATTTAAATTTGTTAACTTGAAGGAATATAACTTAATTTTCTCTAGAAAAATTATTATGTTCTTCACCTTCTTTTTACGTAATTGTCACTCGAGTCTTTATTTAGAATGTATTCAGTTTGTTAAGTTTTAGAATTTATTGGATAAGAACCGTAAGGTGAAAAGAAAGTTGTTATGGATGTGTAGTCCTGCCCTATATAGTAGGTTTGTTTTACGTACTCCATTATGACTTAAATGATGTTCTTTTGTCAGTCTTTCATTTCTGATTTGGCAGCAAATCCTTTGATTTACATTGGTCCAGGGTGAATTGCTATTGTGGGTGTGGTTCGCTACATGTTCACATTCTGCTTGAATTTTTAGGCAAATTAGTCACCCTGCTTCAATTTTTATGGCGTTTGGTTCTTCTTCTTATCAGATTGCTAGTACATCGATAGACAATCATTTGAACTATTTATGGTTGCCCAAGCATGTGCAAAACGTGTGACTAGTCATGTTATACATATGGCGATGGCAGCCTGTCAGTTTAGCATTGCTTTCATGTGATTTTGTCTCTTCACATTTTAAAGTTGTGCTGATGACATCAGCTTGAGTTGCCCTTAATACAAACTACCTATCAAGTTTCTTTACAGGTTCTAAATCAACGGGCATGTGTGTGTGTGCGTGTGTATATATATATATATATATATATATATATATTTTTTTTTTTGTTTCTTGTTTAAATTAATTACCAAATACCCCCAAATGTTTTGCACATCTGATGATTTGAAACCTCCAAGTGGTCCACATACAAACTTTATATTGCAGTTAGGGACTCTTTTGGAAAAAAGAACTTGAATGCCTTAGTTTTTTCTGAAGGATTCATCATTTCTATCAGGAACGTTATGCCATTTATCACCTCGGTGTATTTTGAATGCTTGCTTTTAAACTTATCAAATTATTATCCTTTTAAATTATGTTAGTGGTATTGGATTTATTTTTGGTAAATACCAATTTCATCTAATTATTAGCATTCAAATAGTCCAAAGACCCCTCCATTGGCCACCTGAATTTTTTGTATAACAGTCCTGGACGGCTAGCTTTATATTTCAGGTTTCATTGTGTTCAAAATCTTGTTAGGATACTGCTTTAAAACAAACTGCCTCAAGGTTTTTCTCACCAAGTTTGTGCTTTGCAGCGGAAGTATCAGGAAGTGGGATCCAATATTTAACACTTCTGTTAGGAAGGAAGGAAAATAGGAGGGAAGGGAATAGAGGAGGTAAGGGAAATGGGTGCGTAGCTTGG
>JAOTRH010071557.1:0-17836 GCA_034768845.1 Heliamphora exappendiculata | reverse complement strand
GATCTGACTGGAGCTTCAACTCGGAATCAAGTCGTAGTTGAAGATTAAATCGACAAGAGGTATTCATCTAAATTAACTTTGGTTACACGGGTTTTGTTTTGATCGTTCTTTGTCAGAATTTTTATCTGGACCCCGTTTCGGCGTTTGCCCATCCAGTTAATTTTTTGTCGAAAATCGTTTTACAAAAATAATGATCTTGGCAGTATTGGCTCTAACATGTTTTTTATAAAAAAATTTAGCACTTTCATGTTTTATAAGGTTTTTCATATTTTTTGTATTTAGGTTTATATTTATATTTGGAACGATATTTGTGATATTTATAAGATTTTCTTTTCTTTATCTTTTCTTTATCTTTTTATCACTATCTAAGGGTGATTTTATGGTATTATAGCCAAATTGATAGAAAAATTGAGCAAGTTCTATTTTTCTTAATTTTTTTTCTTTCTTTCTTTAATTGATTTTTTAATTTTATATCATTACACAGAACTAATCCTTCTGCACAGATTTTTGATATTAATTCATCATATGTATATTGGCTATATGGAATAATACCTTGATTTTTATTTCTAATTCTATTTTTTACTTTTTTAGAAAATAATGTTAGAAGTCCATCAATGAAGCATTCATTCCAGAATTCTTAATTAGCATTAGTTCTTTGGAATAATTTTGAGAGAAATACATCTTTATACCAACGAAAACGTGTTAATGTAGGACATCTTAAATTAATTAATAATTTTTTACTTCTTTCTAACACTATTTGCGTATTACCAACAAAATGTTGGATCATAGCTGTTATTAATGTTGTAACTACATCTGTTACTAGTAAATAATCTTATGTTGTTAATAGATTTCCTACATCATTCCGTTTAATATTTGAACTCTTTGTGCTTCTGTTAAATAATTGTCCCACCAGCCATGTAATTGTCCTGTGAAACGAGCAATTAATAATTCTACTACCTTAGTATTATTATTTGTTTGAGGATTTTGAGCAATAGTTGCAGTTGCAGCCATCATCATAAGTTCTCCCATTTGAATAATTTGATAATCAGATTTTTTCATCAAGATTCTATTCAATAATATTACTACCACTAAATACATAAGGTATACCAAATGGTTTTTTTTCAAATTGTAAATCTATAGGAGTTGGTCGAGGATAATAATTTTTAGTTTGCGGCTTTGGTGTTACATATGTTTCTTGAATATGTGTTGGTTGTATTTCTAAATTTTGAAATTGTTCATATAATGCTTGTAATTCTTGCTCCTCCTTTTGTAACATATTAATGTTTGAACCTTTTTCTTCTTTAGTAATTTTAAGAGAAGATGATGGTGGGTGAGTAGATTTTACATTTTTAACTTGTTGATGCTGCTCATATAATTTTGTAAGAAATTCTTGTGATAGTTTGGTCAAATGGAAAGTAGGATTTTTTAACGGATGAATAAATGATGGAGTTATTTTAGGTGTATTAGTAGCAATAGTAGATGCTTGCATATGTAAGTCACGAATTTTATTCTAAGTCATGATCAAGATAAGATTCCTTGCGTGTGAGACCCTGGCCCGTTTTAATTTTTGTGACGTTTCGCCGTGTTATTTATTAGTTTTACAATAACATGTTTATGTGCGTTTTATGCATGTTTGAGTTTAGAAATGCATGTTGGGTTGGATATCGAGACCGTTGGGGGTTGTGGTGTGAGGTTTTAAAAAAAATAGATATTTTCGTGGCCTATAAATATATATCCTTAGATATTTTGATGGAGATATTTTTTAAAACTTGGAGACTAAGTTTCTTTCTCTCAAACCAAAACCTCTACCTTCTCTCCAGATTTTCTTAGGGCCCGGCTTTGTTTTTGGAAATCGAGTAGCAGATTCTTGCTATCTACACCGAGGGCTACGCGTTCATCCAGACAGAATTTTATTTCGACGAAGTTCATTTTTTATGGAGTTCAAGGCGTTGAGGTTTTAACTCAATGAGGTAGGATCCTACACTATCTTGTCTTTAAAGGGTGCTACGTGTAATTATATATATTTTTACCGTTTAAAAATACATGAAAAGTTAGTTTCTATTTTAAAAAGTTGGATTTTGGTTCAAAATCACTTTTGGGTTGATTTTGGTTGAATGAAAAGGGGGTTTGAGACTTTTCTTTCAGTGTATCTTTGTTGTTTTTGGTTTATGTATGCTCGTGAGTTGTAAAGAGAGTGTTTAGTTGGCTTAATTTGGGGATGAGAAGCTGTTTTCGTAGTTTGGGTTTGTTTTTCACCATCGCCAGTAGCCTATTCTGAAATTTGAGGATTTTAGGTTTTTGTGTCGATACCTTTTTCTGTTTGTCGACACCTTGTTTAGTGGCTGTTATGTTGAACTCTCTGTTTTTTTATGTCGACACTATTTTTTGTTTATGTCGACACCTTTTGTTGTTAGTATCGACACATTTTCTATTTGTGTCGACACATTTTTCTTCTGTTGGTATTGAGTATTCTGTTGTTGTTTGTGTCGACACCTCTATTGTTTGTGTTGACACCTTCGCTATTTGTGTTGACTCCTTTTTTATTTGTGTCGACATCTCCGCTGTTTGTGTCGACATCTTTTCTATTGGTGTTGACCATTTTCTTCCTTTGTGTGAGAAGAAGAGTTTTGACATTGGGGTGAGTTCTAAGAGCCTGTGGGTTCCTAGAATGTGATGTTTGCCACTCATTTTCAAAGGAAAGGAGGTTTGAAAATGAGGAGTCTGTGAAAGTCATGAAAACGTGTTTCTGGAGGATTGGAGCTAACCTTTGGGGTTGAGTCTCAACTTTTAAACGTTTTGTTGGAATATGTTTTTACATGCTTGTAGATCTCCATGTGGATGGATTGGATCTCTTTTATATACATGCGATGTAAAACTATTTTATGGTTTTGAAATATTTTCCATAGATGTACCGTGACAGTGGGTATGTTGAGTTGGGCTTCTATTACTCCTCAGTTGAAGTCTGGAAACATGCGCAGAGTAGGTTCTTTGTATCTTCGGGTTAGTCCCCGTAAATTAAGCAGTGGGTGCTTTGTACCCTCGGGTTTCAGGCCCAAAAATTAAGCTTTATTCGGTTGCCTCCATGAATGGCATTGTTGTCGTGACTCCGTATAGAACTTGTCAATACTTAGTAGACCATGAGTGGTTTTAGAGTAATAGATAAGAGTCTATAGTTGTTACCTTTGTCTGTGTGGCAGAGTCGGTACATAGGATTACTTTTCATCTTGTTTTCCTCGACTGTGTGTTCCGAGTGAAAAATACTATTTTATTACCGCTTTTCCTTAACTGTGGTATGATATCTGCTAGGATGATATGCATAGTTTGCTTTTTGAGATGAAAACCTTTTGACTCCTGTGGTCGAGTCCTGATGTATATGATTGCATATCCTGGTTTACAGTTTTATAGTCTGTTTCTATTGGGATTCGGCTCACGGTATGGGATTTTGTTATAAAACCATTTTTAGGTGAACAAGTGGAGTTGACTTAGATGCAATGGTGATGGAAGACTTGCTATAATTTTTCCTATTTTTGAGACATGTACTTTTACATGTAATGCCTGTTTTAGAAGGCGAGTTTTGTACGCCTTGAGGCGATATTGTGAGACCCTGTTTCGTTTCATTTTTATATTATATGCATATTCGGTGTTTTTCGACGCATACTGGGTTGGTCCCGGGGGTTGTAGGAAGTTGCGGTTCGAATTTCAAAAATTTAAAAAAAATATATTTTTAGAGGCCTATAAATATTTGGAGTTAAATATTTTTAAAATTTACTCGCTAAGTTTCTTTCAATTTTCTCTCTGCCTTCTCTCTAACTTCTAAGGGGCTTGGGACTTGATTTTTGACAATCCAATGGCCGATCCTTGCTATTGGCATCGTGCTCTACGTTTCTATCCGGATAAAATTTTATTTTAGTGAAGTTCAGTTTTGCACGTGGATCAAGACGTCGAGTTTTTGATCCACCGAGGTAGGATTCTAGACTTTAAAGTTGTTAGAGGGTGTTATATGTAATCTTATGCATCTTTACCATTTTATATTCATGAAAAGGTGTTTCATGTTTTGGGAAAAGTTGGGTTTTTAGTTTAAAAACCTTTTTCCATCATTTCGATTGGATGAAAATGTGTTGGATGTTTCTTTTAAGGCCTTTGGTGATAGGCTTGGGCGTGTGTAAGTCCATGAGTGTTAGATGGAAGCTTCGAGGCTTCATCTTGGGTTCAAAAAGGAAAAATCATAGCTCAAAAATAATTTTTTCGGGGCAGGATCAGTCGACTGAACCCATGGGGTCAGTCAACTGGATCATGGTTCTATGGGTTCAGTCAACTGAACCCATGGGGTCAGTCAACTGGATCATGGTTCTATGGGTTCAGTCAACTGAACCCATGGGGTCAGTCGACTGAACCCATAGGGTCAGTCGACTGAATAGTGTTGGGCATTTTGGGCCTTTTTCCAGTGTGTTTTTTAGTTGACTGGAGGGTGGGTCCAGTCGACTGGACCTGAGCTGATGGGTGTGCATCTTTGAAATCATGTTTTTCAAAGTTTAGAGCTAACCTTTGGGGTTTGGTCTCAACTTTTAAAATGTTTTGATGAAAATCATGTATTTTCATGCTTAGATCTTCATGGTAGATGGATTGGATCTCCTTTTTATACATATGTTTTATAGCTTTGAAACTCATGTTTTTACATGTGTTGTTTGATCTCCATATTGATGGATGGATCTTTATACATGTTTAATGTATAAATGTAGAAAGGTTTTAGTTTTGGTAAATGATCCTCTAGATGTACCGGGATAGTGGGTATTTAGCACGAGTTGCCCTCAGTGTAAGTCCGAAAACGTGCACAAAGTAGGTGCTTTGTACCTTCGGGTTAGTCCCCATAAATTAACCGGTTGGGTGCTTTGTACCCTCAGATTTTGGGCCTGTAAATAAAGCTTTTACATTGTGGTGGCTTCTTATAGAACTTTCATTTACCTAATTAGTCCTACGATGTGTAGGAATTAGGTAAAGGGGCAGGAGTCTATAATTGTTACATCTGTCCCTTCGTGACGGAGTCGGTACATAGGATTTATTCTTCTTTTTCCATTGTGGAATGATCCATGAGGGAACAACGTTTTGGTTACTGTTTTGATAAACTGTAACTCGTTACTTGCATTAGTTTTAATGCTTGGTTTTACTTGTGGTTGAGTTAGCTCCCACCATATGATTGCATATCCTGCTGTATAACTTTATAGTCTGTTTCTATTGGGGTTCGACACACGGTGTGGGATTTTTGTTGTAAAACTATTTTCAGGACATGAGAATGATGATCTGGAGGAGTTGAACTAGTGGTGCCCGTGGTGGCAGAAGACTCTAGTAGTTTTTCTTTTTGTATGCCTACTTCTGAAGGCATGTTTTGTACGCCTTAAGGCGATATGTATATTTTCGCATGTGGGAACTAGATGTTTATTGCTTATGAGAGTTATATATTGGGTATTCTTTTTGATTTCAACATGTGAATTTAATTGTATGAAAACTTATTTTCATAAAACTAGTGTTTGGTGGATTTTCACGTGACTCTAGATTTTGGGGAGTGACAGATATACTTATCCATGTATGAGAATGCATGTTTACTATTTATGAGGGTTGACTTTGGGGATCTTTTATCCAACTGTTGTATATTTTTAAGTTGATGGTTTTTCAACTGCAAATCTTATTTTCTTTATGGTGTTTTGGTGGGCTTTTGCATGACCCTAGTGTTTGGGCCGTGATAATGCGAGACAAATAAGTTTCAATTCGAGTACCTTGTTCCCCCAGGGTTTGAAGATGCGTATTAGCATAATTTAATTGATAAGGCATATGTTGATCTGATTCAGCAAAAGGACGAGCCTTTGTGCCGGAACTAATAATAATTGTTTTACTTGGAGGGTGTATTGTTTGAAATTCATTACCATCTGTAGATGTCCATTTCTTTTCAAACATATTAATAGATTCTTTTAATAATTCTTTAGGAATAATAATTCCATGTTAAGGCGCATATATAATATAATACCATGAGAAAAATCTAATATTATTTTGAGTTTGTTGTAAATTTGTAAAATATTTACTTTTAATTAATTTTTCTTCTTCTATAGTATGATTAAATATGAAACAATTACAATTATATTAATTATAAGGTTTCATATATTCTTGCATAATTTTTTCTAAATCTATCTCTATTTTATGAGTATCAATTGTTAATAGATTTATATTTAATGATGTTAGATCAATATCCGGTTGATCATTTAATTCATCACTATGATTAAAATCATTTTTATAAATAGGTTGTGGTATTTGATTTTCAACTTGAATTCCTGATAAAGGATAATATCGGGACGATTGATTTGATTTTTGTTGCTGAGATTGATTAGGTGTAACATATTGTTGTGATCTTGCAGATTGTGTTCTTGTAATTAATTGGGGTGTTTCACTCCTTACAGATTCTGAATGAAATTTCGATCTTCTTGGAGGAAAATATAATAATACAGATCCATCAAAAAACTCTACAATGGAATCTTTTATCCAACAAGATTGAATTTGGATTGTTGTTTGTGGAGGCATTATTCATGATAAATGCCATGTATTATTATCTTGTTGATAAGCTTCTTTTATTTCATGCCATTTAATGACTTTTGGTATAATTACTTGAGATTTATTTAAATTAGATTGAAATATTATAGTGGATCCATGCGGACTAGGAATTCCTTTAAACATTGGTGCTGATGTTGTCATAACTTTTAAATAAACTCGATATGTAATTTCTAAATTTAATACTAATGCATCCATATTATATCTTTTTATTTGTACTTGTAAAGCTAATGTTTTTAATATAGTAAGATCATGAAGTGCAACTTCAAAATTTGGAAAACATGCAAAATATACGGAACCATGTACTAAGCTAGTTTTTGTTTTTTTGGGTAATTAACTATAGTATAAAAGAAAAAAGGTATAAGATCAGCTTAGAAATAAAACCAAAAGCTTAAAAAAGAGGCTTTCGGCTAAACCAAAACAAACAAACAAACAACCAAACATGAAACTAACTAAAAACAGAAAAGGAAAGGCCACTGATGCCGCCCCCATGACCAGACGAAGTAATGGAGGAGGAAACAAAGCCAAAACTTGAGCCACCAAACAAAACCAGAACCACCATGCTTCACAAAACTTGACATGCTATTCAAGATCAGCCTAGAAAGGGTAGCTAGGCGCATACAACAACAGAGAGAACTAGCAGAAAACCAAAAACCGGCCCCAACAAGTTGAAGGGGAGGCAAAACCAAGATCCAAACAGTCAAGCAAAGAGCAAAACTGAGAAAGGAACCAAAAGATACAGGAGTAACCCGGACTGAACAGTCTAAGGGGCAACACTGTCCAACCAACCGTCACAAACCGCAGCACCAAAACTGAAAGACTGAAGGCACCAGCCAGAAACCGCAACAAAATAAAAAGCTAAGGACAACCCCCATGGGCTACCAAAATCAAAAACAAAACCATATACAAAAAGGGGGGAGGATAATGAAGAAACTATGAACACCCCTCATAACTAGGAAACAAAATAAACACGAGGAGAGAAATCAGCACAAGATAGCCCAGACGAGATAGCCTCACCGTCGAGCCTTGTAGAGACCCGGTACATGTTTATTTTATTTTTCATATTTTCGGTGAGAGAAGAGACTAAAATAAATTTGGGTATGGGGGCTATAAAAATTTTGTTCATTAATTAGTAATATGTGAAAGTGAAATTGAGGTACAACGTAACGAACGATATTAATATGGCTATGTAAATGGATGATTCGAAATATTTAAAGGTGAGCAAAGTTGGAGGTTTAGGTTGAAATTTAAGGAAATTCGCAGAATTCTGCTTCAGGGGTCACCGCTCGAGCGGTGGGGGTCCGCTCGAGCCGACTATCGGGAAACGTTTGGAGTATTCTCGAACCATGGAGAAAGTTTGGGAATGTATATATATGTATATATATGTATATATATGTGTGACCCACGAGAGAGAGAGAGAGAGAAACTCATATTCTCTTTCTTTTCTCTTCTCCTCCTCTCCTTTTTTCCTCTCCACTTCCTGGGAGAGAAACTCATGACACCCTAACCCCTCCTCCCTAATTTGAAAGATCGAGGCTAGATTGGGAGAGAGCAATAATAGAAATCAAGCTTTGGAGCAAGAAGGTGGAAGATAAGGCACTAAGGAGCAAAGATCTCTCAAGATCCAAAGCCTAGGAGGGAGAAATTGGAGGAATCTCAAGCTTTTGAGCAAATCCAAGGTAGGATCTAGATTCTCTTATATGTTTGATATGATTTGGGTTGATATTTTACTAGCATGAGTAAAAATCTAGTTAATTTCATATGAGATGTGAAGAACTTGAGAGGTGTGCTTAAATTGAGTTGGGTTTTATGAAATGGGGGTTTTTGAGAAGTGATTAACCATGGTATTTGAAGATTTGTGGTATAAAAGGGGTTTATGAGACTTCTAATCCATTGATTTGGGTTTGAAATTGGAAATTTGAAGTATAACTGTGAAGATAATGTATATTGGGGCTTGAAACTCAAAACAGGGGCAAATCTGGGATTTTCTCGGGCACCAGCGCGCTTGAGCGGAGCCCTATCCGCTCGAGCACTCAACTGGCAGAGAGTTGGGCCCTCGAGCGCCGGACGTCCGCTCAAGCGGACTAACTGCATATGGCCAAATTGTTTTGATCATATCTCCCTCATCCAGAGTTCAAATGGGGTCATTTTTGTACTCAAATCGAAGCCCCAGAAGTCTTCTTTCCAACAAGACTACCCTCACAAGAAACTTTTTTTCATACAAAATGTTATGATTAAAATAGTGAGGGTGTGTCAAATTTTCTTAACCATTTTTCACCCGATTTTGGCCAAATGCTTTGAAAAAGTATATTTTTATTAACATTGAACATTTTCATCGAATTTTCTATCCCTTGGGCTATGAATATACTTACTTTACTATACTTGGGCTGGGATATTAGTATCATACCGATTGGAAGTGTTTGCGATGAAAATAAGTTTTTGACATGTAACGAAGGTTTTAAGAACTAGTATGAGCATGGGTAATTGTGGGCTATGTAGTGACATGGTCATTATGTAAACTTTTAATCTTTAGAGAGAAAACATGGATTTTAAATTTGTGTATATATATACATGCATATGATGGATGCATTCTATTTCTTCATACGGCATAAATTCAAATGTTTTTGTTATTAGTGCATTATGAGATTAATGAAGAAATACGATTCATGAAAGGTCGTGTCTTGGAACTTATGACGCATTTGGTGTAAAAAGGAGATTGAATACTAAAATCGAATGTGACTTAACAATGAAATGGAAAGGTTGAGATTGTAATTGAAATGATAATGTGGTAAAATGATTGGGGGAGGAACCAGTTGTGGGTTGAACTCCCAGATTTTTGTGAAAAATGAACAAATAATGAACCGTATGGATTAATGTGAATTAAGTTGACCTGGTAGGTTCGCGGTGAAAGACTGAAAACTTGCACAAGATGGGGACCATATGCCCACGGGTTAGCCCCCGAAATCGGGTGTTGTATCGTGGTGAGTTATAGAGCTATCTATTACCCAATGGCTTCGCGTAGCCTATTGAAATAATAGAGAGGGATTTCTATAAGCTGCACCCGATACCGATTCATTAACTGTTATAAATTAATTATGATACGATTTTGTGATAAACTGGGTAACGATAATGTGACACGATTTTTGTGGAAAAAATCGGATAATGGAATGACGATATGGGTAATATGAAATGATGAATGGGAACAAATTAGTGTGCGTGGGTGTGTGCGTGTGAAAGAATAGTAAATTGGTGAAAATTTGCATTTGTCTTCGGTTGCACCCATCACACCTCATAAATCATGCATCACCTATGAGTTAATCTATATCCTATGCACTTTGGCTCACATATGTTTACCAAACTATTTTAGGTTCTGAAGACCAAAGACGATACCCGGGCAAGGGATGCTTTGGGAAAGACTAGAAGGAAGATTTAGTGTTTGTTTATATTTTTTGCTTTATGATTGTATAGAAACTAACAAACACACCTTCTCGGCCTCTCGCCGAAGGACCTCAGACCCAACGAATGCACCTCCTCGGCCTCTCGCCGAAGAATCGCAGCCCTAACAACGCCTAGTTAACCAGGGCTAACATTCACATAACCATATGTTCATCTATCCCATTCCATACACGTATGTTTAACTAAACTAGGGTTTAAATGCATAAAACCACATACAAGCATTACATTTCACATAACTACGTCACATGCTACACACGCGGCCCATACCACACTTGCAACCCATGCAACATGCACCACATGCATTCGCTCCTCAGAGCCGACATATACATGCTTATAGAACTCTAAGTTTTAAAGCATACAACCACGTTACACGTAATGACATCAAAGCCATGTAATCCATTTACATAATCCGTTTATAAATAAACTAGAGTTATAAATACACATAACCAAGTACAACCTCACATCATGACTCCACCCGCTATATAACCCGACATCCACTCACATGGATGACCAACAACCCACATAACCAAGCCTAACCCGAAGGCCAACGCCAAACCCTACAAACCACGAGCTCGCAAAACACCACTTTTCCCCTAAAAAGGATTAGGGCCCAAACGCACCCCGCATCTAACCGTGCACTAACACCTGTATCTAACCACGCACCTCATATGCCCAACATAGACCCCGACGCCTACACGCACCCAACACAAACCCGCGATGCCCACACGCGCCCAACACAAACAACAAACCTACAGAACATGACCTAACCAAAGGCCAACACAAACCTCCCACAAAACGGTTCTCACCAAAACCCCATCTCTAGAAAGAACACCAGACCCAACACGTGCCGCACATAACCACCATGCACACAACCGTGCCACAACACCTTGCATCTACCCATGCACGTCGCCCCTGAGAATGACACCCAAACCAAACACTCGAGACCACGACACGATCCCCAAAATCATAATACGACCAACGGAACCCCAAAAAGAATCCAACAGTATTTCAGTTAACAAATTTCATAAATCAATCAATTGAATACCATTGAAAATCAATTGGAAATCAAAACCTAACCACCAAACAACAAAACACCCACACAGGACCCCAGTCGACGAGACCTCAACCCCCAGTCGACTGAAAATGCACTGGAAAGCCAAAAACCCAAAACAGAAGCAAGTCAATCGACTGGCCTCCCAGGTCCAATTGACTGAACCCCAAAAACTATGATCCAGTTGAGTGATCTCCTCGATCCAGTAGATTGACCTTCAACGAAAACTATTTTTGACTAACAATTTTAACCCTCCAAGCCTCGAATCAAAGCCTCCAAACTCCCGTTTAACACCCTCGAACATGCCCACGCCCAAGCCTAACATCAAAACCTCAAAAGGAACCCCGACACCCGATTTCATCCACCGAAAATGATGAAAAAGAGGTTTTAATCCCAAAACCCAACTTTGAAACAAAAGTCAATTTTCATAGCATTCAAGACGGTAAAAACACGCATGATTACATGTAGCACCCTTATAAGACATGAGAGTCTAGGATCTTATGTCGGTGAGATAAAAACTCGATGTCACGATCCACGTGTAAAACCAAGCTTTGCCAAAATAAAATTTCGTTCGGATGGATGTGTAGACCACGATGCCAATAACAAGGATCCGTTGTTGGATCGTTGAAAACCAAGCCCCAGGCCCTTGAGAAGTTAGAGAGATGGCAGAGAGAAAAATGAGAAAACTTAGTGGAGAAGTTTTGAAAATATCTTTTCAAAATATCTAACTCAAGATATTTATAGGTCATGAAAATATTTTTTTTTATTATTTTTTGAAATTCGCACCGCAACGCCCAACGGCCTCGAGAATCTGCCCCGCATGCATATCTAAGCCCGATCATACATCAAAATACGTAAAAATATGCTGTAACAAAAACACTAAACGCGCATTGAAAAACGCCAAAAAAGAAAATAGGTCAGGGTCTCTCAATAAATGAATTATATGATAAAAAGTTTGAACTTAAACAAACTTATAAAATTAAAACAGTTGAACAAGTTTTACCTATCACAAATCAAAATCAAACATTTCAATTATTTTAGGTCCTTTCGGCGAGAGGCCAAAAAGGTGCATTAGACGGGGGCTACGGTCCCCCGGTGAAAGTCTTAAAAGATACATGGATTGCATGAAATGCATTGTGGGACGAATAAAACCAATTTCAAATTATTTTTAAGACTCGTGTGAATCACGATCTAAAAATCATTTTTAAATCGTTTTCAAGGCTCATGTGAGTCAAAAATGGTTTATATCCTCGCTTTTCCATTACTTGTGAAAATTGTTTTGAAGGCTTGAAAGAGAGTCGAAAACTGCACCTCGTTTTCCTAGCATGTTTAGCTTATATTGCATGTGTTGTCTAGTTTCTGCTGAGCTTTGGCTCACGTTGTGGGATTTAAAATATTTTTAGGTACCAGTCACGCAGGTTGATTTGGGATTGCTGGAGAGGCAGAAGATCTATAGTCTTCTATTTTTGGTTCTTTTTGTATCATGTATGCTTACATATTTTTCGGGTGTTGGAACTGTGTATTGTAAGCTTTTTTGGCAGTTATGTACAATACATGCATGGTTTAATTTGAGAGTGTATTCTCAGGTTAGGTGTTATGTTGGTGCTTGTGGGTGTTTCACTTGGCCCGAAGTTTGGGGCGTGCCAACTTGGTATCAAAGCTCTGAGTTCGAATACCTAAAATCCATGGGAAGAGGGTGTATCACCGTGTGAGGTTGATTGTGTGTGCTTGACTGCATGTGTTTAGATGCTTTGATAACATGAACGTGTTAACATGTTAAGCATGAGAATGATGTGTATATCTGAGCATGGGGGTTGAACTGTGGGATTGATTAATCCTGCCTTTGGGCCTTTAGATTAACAAACTTGGGAGCCAAGTTAGAAACGCGTTTAGCTGACGTGATTTCTAGTAGAGAATCTGAGTTGGTTATCCAGATTGACGCGTCATTCTCGTCGGTTCTCCTCGGTATGTGGGGTTTATTTGGACTTGGGAGCCAAGTTAGAAACGCGTTTAGCTGACGTGATTTCTAGTAGGGAATCTGAATATATTATCCAGATTGACACGTCAATCTCGTCGGTTCTCCTCGGTATGTGGGGTTTATTTGGCATGAACCTATGTGGCTATGTGTTAGCATGCTTATGTGGTTCGTGTTATATGTTGCATCTTATGTGTTGCTTGCTTTCATATAGACACGATGTCTGCGGGGAGAGGGCAACACCGTGGTCGAGGCTGGGGCCATGAGTTTGGAGTTGGTGGTGGGTTCTGTAGGTGGTGTGCTGTGTTGAGGTGGCGGTTGGTGAGGTTTTGAGGTTGGGACAGTTGTTGTCACGCCCCAAACTCTGGGCCACGTGAAACACCCATAAACAACCAAACATGATACCCAACTGAGAATACACTCTCAAAATAAATCATACATGCATTATATATAAACGCCAAAGGCTTACATCACACTGCTCCAACGCCAAAAAACATGTTATAGCATACATGTATAAAGCTAACAAAAAGGAAGATAAAAAATCTTCCATCTCTTCAGCACCCCCAGATCAACCAACGTGACCGGTACCTGAAGAAAAGCAAAGTCCCACACTGTGAGCCACGGCTGAGCAGAAACTAGACAAGCATGCAATATAAACAAAGCATGCTAGGAAACCGAAGTGCATGTTTAGACTCTCTTTCAAGCCTTGAACACAGTTTTAACAAGCAAACGGGAAAGCAGGGATACAAACCATGTTTTGACTCACTCATAGGAGCCTAAAAATAGTTGAAAAAGGATTTTAGATCGCGATATACATGACTCTTAAAAACAATTTGAAAATTGGTCTATCCGTCCCATAATAAAATTCATGCAGTTCATGGTACATGCAACCAGCTCTCATACGCCGCAACCACAAATCTAACAACCGACCCTCACACGCCGCAACCACAGCCCTAACGCTGAGATAAAGATCCGTACATAAACATACATTCCCGGGATAAGACCATACACTATGGGGTAAAACCATAGACAAACCACGGGGTAAAACCGTACACCGTGGGATAAGACCGCACACCACGAGATATGACCGCAAACCAGACCACGGTATAAAATCGCATACTTTATCGTAAGTCACAAGATGGAACCACCGACTACGGATCATACCACGGGATAAAACCGCATGCCACGGGATAACACCGCATATAACAGGATAAAACTGAAATTACGGGATAACACCGAATATTTCTATGCATAACCTAATCAGGATTTAAATGCATATAACATACCACATACACCACATGCATGTGTCCCACAGATCCATCGCATCCATGCCTAATAAAACTTTGAGTTCTAAAGCATGTAACCACGATATACATAAGATATCATGCCATGTGATCCATACATGAAGAAACAGTTATAAATGCACATAACTATATAACCCGATAAGACCTCATAGGCCACACACCCATCATTCGATAACCGAACAACCCATCCACAAATCGGGACCTGTCCACACACAGGGACAACCAACACCAAATCCAGAGATCAACACCTGAACCTCCCACGAGATTATTCTCTCCAAAACCCCACGTTAAACCAAACCACGAACCCACAAGTTGCGCACATAACCAGCACTCACACAACCGTACCATAAAACCGAAACCAACCGTGCACGTCACACCCGAGGACGGCATCAAATAAGCACCCCGGGCCACCACACGACCCCCGAAACCACAACACCATTAACAAAACCCCAAAAGAAATCTACTGGTATTTGAATCGATCAATTCCCATAAATCAATCAATTGAATACCACAAGACGCCAATCGAAAGCCAAAACCCAACCACGAAACCACCAAAACACACCCCAGCACTTCAGTGGACCGAACCAAGCCCCCAGTCGACTGAAACCACACTGGAAAACCAAAAATGCCACAACGCACGGTTCAGTCGACTGAACCCATAGGTTCGGTCGACCGAACCCCAAAACAACGATCCAGTTGACTGAACCCATAGGTTCGGTTGACTGAACTCACCCAGAAACCGTTTTTGAGCTACGGGTTCAGCCCTCCAAACTTTAAATCAACGCTCGTGAACATCCTCACTCCTAGGCCTAACACCAAGACCTCAAAAGAAACTCCCGATACCCGATTATATTCACGAAATCAACAAAAAACCCAGTTTTAACCAAATAACCCAACTTTATATAAAATCAGATCTACTACAATTCGACCGGTAAAAAGACATTCGATTACCCATATCACCCTTATAACACATACAGGTCTAGAATCCTACCTCGATGGGTTCAAAACTCGACGCCTCGAACCACGTGCAAAATCAAACTTCGCCAGAATCAAATTCTGACCGGATGGTTGCATAGCCCAAGACGCCAAAAGCAAGAATCCGCTGTTGGATAATTGGAAATTGAGCCGCTAGCCCCCGAGAACTTAGAGAGAAGGCAGAGAGAAAATTAGAAGCTTAGGAGTTAAGTTTTGGAGAAAAATATCTTTTTGAAAATATCTAACTTCAGAATTTATAGGTCTCTAAAATATTTTTTTTTGAAATTTTTCGAGAATCGTGCCACAATGGCCCACGGTCCCGCGAACCTACCACGCATGCATATCTAACCCCGATCATGTGTCAAAAGCAGTAAAAACATGCTCAAATGAAAACATATAACGTGCGTCTAGAAACGCCAAAAAAAGAAAACAGGTCAGAGTCTCACAACTCTACCCCCCTTAAAGGAATTTTGCCCCCAAAATTCAACATAAGGTCAAAGAACAAACCGTTGATCGAAACCAACACAGGCACACGAGATGGCCAGCCAAATCATTCCTAAGATATAATCAAACAAGGTCGGGCATCCTAGACAATGGCCAACTATTTCACAGACACCGGATCTATAACACTCTCAACCTCACAACCTCTCCAACCACTGTCTCAACACAACACAACATCCACGGGATCCACAACCAACCCCAAACAGATGCATCAAGGAAACTGGTCCAAAGCCTGCCTACTCAGAAAGTACCTCTGCTCGCTGAGGGTATATCAGCATCCTCCATCACGACCGGTTCCTATATGAACCTTGAGCTGCAAGAGAATACACTCGGGGCAACCCCACTCTGTTCAGTCTGCCATATCTCGGCGCTGTCAGCTGCAGCACCGACTGAACTGATGTACTCCCACCTACCATCCGGGAAGCCTGTACTGCTGAAGGTTGCTGTCGACCCTGCGCATACGAACCCACTGGCGTTCCAGCCATGCTAGGTACATCCTCCCTTTGGAGACAAGTCCTACAGATGTGTCCAGTCTGACCACATCTATAACAAACAGGCAACTCCATCCCCTGCGACTGATCCTGTATGGAACTCTGAGCCTGCCTCAACTGTGGGTCCCTAGACTGCCTCGGCTGCACGCAATCTGGTACATGATGCTCTAACTGTTCACATCGAAAACATCTGACCTCCCTCTACTCTGGCCTCCCTGAGGAAGACACTAATGGTGATGGTGCATAGAACAGCTGTGATCCAGATGGATTAAAATTAGGACTAAAAGACCTCTACCTCTTGCTGGAATGCCCAGCTGTCTGCGCCTCTACTCCACCCTGTGGTATCCTGGTCTCCCTAGAAGCTCGGATTTCAATCATGGTATTCTCCGCCTTCGCTGCTGCCTCTACCAGCCCCGTGAACACATGAATCCCCATCGCTACCACACGCTCTCTGATTGCTGGTCTCAGACCCTACTCAAACCTCATAGAACGCAGCTCGTCTATGCGCACTAACTCAGGTGCAAACCAGGATAAGCACGTGAACATGGACTCATACTGCATGACGTCCATCGCCCCCTGGGTAAGAGTGTAGAACTCATCCCTGTACAAATCTCTCCTCGAAGCTGGGAAGTATTTCTCCAGAAACACTCTCGTAAAAGCTACCCAAGTAACTCCTGCAATAGTCCTGGAATATTTCCACCAAGCGTGAGCAGCACCCCTCAGCTAAAAGGTAACAAAAGAAACTCGCAACTCATCCTCCACAATCTGCAGTGTGTCAAGGATCCACGTCGTCAACTCCAACCACTCCGTCGCAACAATAGGATCTGGGTCTCCAGCAAAGGTAGGCGGATCCATGCGTCTAAACTCCTGCATCGCCACTGTAGCCCTCGCCTTAGGCACCCTCTCCCTAACAGCCTCACCTCTAGAGGTCTCAACCAGCTGGCCGATGGAACCCACCAGCGCACGCAACAACCCTACCATGTCAGTAGGTCCTTAGGGAGCGTTTTCATCCCCAGCATTAGGGATAGGAACATCCCCTTGGCCAACAGCACGGCCACGGCCTCGACCACAGCCTCGCCCTCGTCTTGCCGACATCGCATCTGTATGAAAGAAAATGACATAAGAGGTAACATATAGCATAAACCGCCTAAGCATGCTAACACAAGCACATAGGTTCATGCTAAACAACCTCACATACCGAGGAGAACCAACAAGAATGACACGTCAATCTGGATAACCCACTTAGACTCCCTGATAGAAATCACATTAGGTAAACGCGTTTCTAACTTGGCTCCCAAGTTTGTTAATCCAAACACCCCAAGGCAGGACTATCAGTTATAAGATTCAACCTTCATGCTCACATATACACGTCATTCACATATAACCCGCATGCTATCACGTCCATGTTATCAAAACATCTAAACACATGCAGTCAAGCATACGCAATCAACCTCACACGGTGATGCAACCTCTTCCCACGGCTCATAGG
>JAOTRH010071536.1:0-17840 GCA_034768845.1 Heliamphora exappendiculata | reverse complement strand
GTTCTCACGAAAAATTAATAATATTACTAGTTGCACTTTTACGTATTTGCATTTGTGAAGTGAGATTAATATGTGAATTTTTACGGTGACTATTAGAATGCTTACGTAAGTGGCTAGAGCCATTTGATGTGTAATCCGAAAGTAATTTATTACAAATTTTATATTTTGCTTTAACAGTAATGGTGCCATTATTATTTTTTTTAAAAAAATTTTCAAATTTTTTTTACACATTTAAAACATTTTTACTAGATAAACCTACAGATGCAGATGCAGATGTTGATGAAGTAATGGGTGGATTAGGAATAGGAGTAGGGAGAGTGGGATTAGAACCACTTGGTAGAAATATAAAAGTATTTTTTTCATCATCAACGGTAAAAAAAATTGGATCCATCGATAAAAAAAATTATAAAACTCTTAAAGCGAAATTGATAACTTAGAGATTAGAGATTAGAATTTTAAAAATAAAAAATGAAATAAAATTTATTTTTTCAAAAAAAATTATTTAGAATTTAAAAAAAATATTCAAAATTTAATTAAATATTGTAACAAATAAATTAAATTGTAAAAAATAAAACAAACCGAATTAAGAAACTCCGATCTTTAATCTTGATCTTGATCGATTTGTGTTTTGATCTTGATCTTGATTCTTGATCTTCACTTCTTGATTCGCCAACAATTAAACCGAACTTGAATATCACTGAGTAATTAGAGAAAAAAATTAGAGAGAAGAGAGTAGACAGAAGAGAGATGTTTTGATAAATTTTTTTATCAAATATGCACCCCTATTTATAGGAAAAAATTATATTTAAGAAAGAAAAAAAAAACTAGTCGTTGGTCTGGCCAGGCCCAGTGATCAAAAATTTTGGGTCGTCGATTTTAGATCACAATTGATCCGAGTCATCCATTTTGAAAAACTAACTGTTGGGGAGATTGGGGGCCAGGTGGGCCGGGCCCAATGGCTAGCCCGGGCTTGTGGGCGGGCTTTTAGCGGGTCTAGGGCCAGGCTTGTTGGCGGGCTTTTGGGCGAGCGGGCCTCGGGCTAGGCCGGCCCGGCCCACGGGCTTGGGGGTGTGGCCCAGGCCCAAAAAATGAATAGTACGGACCGAGCTGGGCCCGCACAGTGACGGGCTTCGGGCCCCCGTTGGGCCTCGGGCCATTTTTACACCCATACCTGGGTTCCTGCTCTGATCGGCAGTGTGATCCGCCCCATAGGTCGGATGGGCTAACCATTAAACCAGACCAACGGGGTGTAGCACTTCAGCAAATCTTCCTTTTTGTGTCCTAAGTTGAAGAAAATGTTGGCGTATATTACCTCCACCGAGCTCCCTTGATCAACCAAAATGAGTTTCACATCATACATCTCAATTCGGAGGGTTATAACAAGTGCACCGTTGTGCGAGTGTTCGACCCCCTTCATGTCGGCGTCCGTGAAGGTTAGGTCTCCCACCGAGTATGCGCTGTTTGGGCGCTTCCTTTTGCTCAAACCATTTTGCCCGAGCTGGGTCTGCATGACCTCTCGTCAATGTGCCATTTCTCGGCTTTTACTCCTTGTCTCATTCGATGTCTCGGGCCTAGGGGCCACGTGTATGACGCTGAACACTCCTGCTAGCTCATTTGCTCCTTCCCCTTGCTCGGCATGAACATGTTGCTCAGCTCGGGTTTTCTCCTTATCAGTACATTTCCTGAGGTTCCTAGCTTTCACCTGTTCTTCTAAGAACCTCTTGAATGTTTGGTAGCAGTCTGTGAAATGCCCGTGCTCTTTGTGGTATGAGAAATGTTTCTTCTCATCCCGCTTTCTCGAGTATGCTTATGAATAGGCTCCTTGAACACAGTATTAGCTACTTCGTAAACCCCGTCTGGCCTTTCACGCTCCCTTTCTCTTTTAGGCTTCTTTTTGGCCTTCTTGCCTTCATTGCTCTCTGCTCAGGCTTCTTTTTGCACTTACTAAGCAGGTGCTTCGTTGACCATTCCCCCCATATCCTTCTCAACCTTTGAGTACTGCTCAATCCGTAGCATTAGCTCGGCTATGCCCTGAGTAGGCCTCTTGGTCAGGGAATGCCTTAACTTATGGGTTTTGTCCAGCCCAAGCTTGAAGAAGGCTACAGCAAGCTGCTCGTTGCAATCGTCGATGTCGTTGAAGGTTTTCCAATAGCGCTAAGCATAAGACCTTAGGATTTTGTTTTTCGCCTTCTTGAGGCCAAGTAGAGAATCGATCTCCCTGGGTTGTCTGCTATTGGTTATAAACCTTATCGCGAATAGGTTGATAAGCTGCTTCTAACTTCCAACTGACCCAGTAGAGAGTTTATCAAACCAGCATAAAGCTACCTCGCCCAAACTAGAAGGGAATATCCTGCACATAAGGGCATCGTTCTCGTTCTAGAGGGCCATCATCTGTCTAAAGTGCCGGATGTGACCCATAGGGTCTGTCTTTCCATCATAAAGATTGAATTTTGGGGTCTGAAACTTTCTGGGCAGATCAACTCCATCCACCTCCCTAGTAAATGGAGAGGCTAATATCTGCTCTAGCGCCCTCCGAGCAACGTCCTTGGTCGACCTCCCCGTGGTAGGCTGTAACCTCCCCTCGAGCTGGAGATGCAGCCACTGCTTGAGCTCCTCTTTTTCATCTGCACGATCGAGCTCCTAACTAACCTGTCGTTTCTACTCTTGACGGAGCATGGCTGGTGCGTGAGTGTTGCTGGACGTTTAGGTCTGTCCTTGCCTCCTCATTTTTTAGCCCAAGATACGACTCCTTTCAGGGATCTCCTCTCACAGCTCAGATTGAGGTTCCCTCCTCACACTGTGACTGGCCTGAGGCCGATCAAAGTCTCTCCTTTGCTCCCTATTGGATCGCTTGTGGGCAGACTGAACTCCCGGCGAGCATCGCCAGTTCATGCAAGCCCTCACCTCGTGGAGCTCTTGCTGGAGCCTCACCAGCTGCTGGTCTCTCCTATTCTGTTCGTCCTAGTACTCCTCCACCACTTGCTGCATCGAGTAATGTGGCGGGTAATCCCCTTTAGATGGTGTGGTTTCATGAGAGCTCCCTGCATGGGTCTGTCTTTCCTCAGGTTGACCCTAGACCCTCCAACGTGGACTTCGGAGTGCACAGGATGTCTCCTTCGATGGTGAGTTACATGTGATGCCTCTATGCGTGGTGCGCGTTGCTCCCTCAGCTCTTCATAGGCGTGGTGGCCCCGGCTAGCCATAGAGGCGTTCTTAGTATCTTTCCTGCAGACAGCGCCAAATTGTAGAGGATCAGGATTGGGATCTACTATTCTCGTTCAAGCTGGCTGAATAGTCCAGGGTGGATTCCACGTGTGCCTATATAAGAAAAGGATGAGATGCCTGCTGGTGGCTTTTATCGGTGGACCCTCCAATGATCAAGTCAGACAAGGGTTTTAAAGAGAGAAAAGCTTGAAAGAGAGATTTGGCAGAGTTTCTCCTAGTAGATTAGAGTCCATACCTTTGCCTGTGATAGTGTTGGCAATTTATAAGAAGAAAAATACTTGACCTGCCTTGGGGGTCCAACCCGACCCGAGCAGGTCGGATTGTCCTCTCTTTTATTCTGATTAATACTCAGCTATCAATCTGATGGTGACTTATCATTGCCATCATTATATCTTTTTGCAAGTTCTTTTTGTCGTGTCAAGTTGTCCATCAGTACTTAGAACTAGTTTAGAGTAAGTCAATCCTCTCTAACACCCTAGCCCCAGAGCTGGTTCAACTGCTATTGATCTCTTATCATCAGCGCCCTTTTCTGATACGCGTATCATGGGTACTGATTACCATGTATTGATTCTTGAGCTCGGCTTTAGAGATCACATAACATGCCATGCTCGGACGTGGGTGCCGAACACTTCTCCTCACGGTGCCGAGCACCTCTCCTTATAGTCCCGAGCACCTCTCCTTATAGTCCCGAGCACTTCTCTTCAGGGGTCATGGCTGAGTCTCTCTCCAGAGCTCGGGACCATGGCCGTGACACTCAAGCCCATAGTCATTCCACGACTTCATCTGTCCCGAGATCCTAAAAGCTAAGGAGCACTATCTATGTATACTCGGCTACTTCCCGAACTTGGAGGTGTATACCGAGGTGCACTATTATGGGCAGGTGACTATTGCGTTGTACGGCATTTCACGTGTATCCCACATGGCTCTTATCTAAACTCGTCCTCCCTCATATTTGATTATATATATGTGAATATATATGGTTTTTTTTCCTCTTTTGATTATATCTTCACAGTTTTTTTCCTCTTTCAACTCTCTCTCTCTCTCTCTCTCTCTCTTTCTCTCAATGCCTCAACTCTCGCAACAGATAAATCATTGAAACTCGGTGCTTCTCAGTCCTCGTCCAGCCACCGCCATGAGCACATTACATGTTTGTTTGTGTTGTTTGTCAAAAATAATTTTCTTGTATTTTTGTTTTTTTCTCCTATTTTCTAAATTATTTTCTTTATTGATTTTAATTTTTCACATTGCATCCACCGTGTGAACAATATGTAGTAGATATTTGTTTATAAATTAAAATAGAATAAATTTTACTAAATCTTTTCTGAAAAAAAGCCACCAATTTTCTCTCTTTAACGGTATAGATTGCTATATCATACCATGAAATCTTATTCAACTCCAAGCTGTTTTATTAACAGTTAATATAATAAAAAAAAAAATAATGTTTGTTATCTTAATTTTTGGAACCCGATATTTTTTAAAAGAAAAAAATATTCGGTTCGGATCTCATCTAATTTTGCCTAAATGTTATTTTTCAAAAAAATTCTAACAATTAACAAACCACCTTTTGTGCACCCTACAACATATTCTATTAAAATGATTTTTTGGATTTCATGGATGTTAAGATTTGGGTTATTATTTACTTAATAAAAAAAATCTGGCTTAAAGTTGAATTTTCACAATAAATTATTATCTTAACTTTTCGAATATGATATTTAAAAAAAAATTTGTTCTGTACGAATCTGATTTTCCTTAAATGTTATTTTTCAAAAAAAAAAATCAAAACAATTAACCAACCACCTTTTGTGCGTCCTACAACACATTCTATTAAAATAATTTTTTAAATTTATATACTCAATAAAAAAATTGGCTTAAAGTTCGATTTCCACAATAAATTGTTGTCTCAATTTCATGAATAAGATATTTTTTTAAAAAGAATTAAAATTGTTCAGTTTGTATTTATTGAAATCTCTTGGCTTAAATTTTTTAAAAAATACTAGCTTTCCCAAAAATCTTTATAAAAATAAGCAAATGATTAGATTAAATTGCATATGATAAGTATCTATCCCATTGAATAAACAAACAAAACACTCGAATAAAGTTATGACATTTAATCGGAATGATTTAATATAGTAGGACTATTAGTCTTGAAATACCTAATCTATGCTAATCAAATTCAGCACTCTAAACATGGCTTAAAGACTAGCTGTTAGGGTTCATCCTAAGCCAGGATCGAATTCTTTATGATATTTTGTCAAAAACACCCCTAGATGGAGATAAAACTAAGCAGAGCAAATATGATTTTTCATGAGAAGGAAAATGAATTTCTGGCAATAGATCCTTAATTAGAAAAGTGTTTGTAATTGTTTCAAAAGAAAAAAAAGCAAAAAATAGCGGTAGAGCAAAGACAGTGTTCATTGAATGAGCAATTCAATAAGAGAACTTAGTTCGAATCGGTATATCAATTCTGATTTGATCGGAGCCCTTGAAATTAAAATAAGTTCGGCAGCAAATTACGAAATTTACTAAAATTTAATTTTTGTGGGATCATCAATATAGTATCGAGGGCGTCTTTTGTCTATGGAATTTTGAAAAACTCAAACATCTCAAGATAGATGGAGAGGTAGGAGTTTAGGTCAAATCAAATATGTAATTATTAAAATAATTGTTGAAGATTCAAATGATGAATATGCTAAAATTACGCATTGAATTTTTGGTAGTTTGATCCATAGTTTAAAAAGTATTTGTAGCCAAAGGTTGATAGAAAGATACGAACCAAGGTGCAAGGCTTAGGGATTTTGTTATTAAAAATAGAATTAATTTTTTTGATTGGGGTATAAGACTTATTTTTTTCTTTTTTTTGAAAGCTTATACTTATTTTATCCAAAAAAATGTTATTGTGCTGGGAATATATATAGATCTTTTTTCTTCAAAAAATAAAAAAATAGTTATTTGACTTTTTAGAAATGCCAAATATTATATCTTAAACATAATTTTTTAATTAGAAAATTAGCATTTCAGATATGCTAAACATAGGCTTAAGCAATGGCTTTGGATATTTCGAAAAAGTTCTTTTAACTTTTTTACTTTCTTTACAAAGCCTTTACACATACTACTCACTCTATTTTTTTAATGAAATAATTATAACGTTCTCAAATTAAAAATAATTTTATTCCCTAAAAAAATACTACTATCCAAAATACTACAATTTTAAAAAAACTTTCTTTTTTCCTTTTTTTTTTAAAAAAAAAACTAAAAATCTCTTAAAACCTAATGTTTTTAGGCATCTCAGACAAATGCTCACTATTTGGGATTTTTTTTTAAAAATACTTTTAAACAGTAATGAATAACATTTTTAAAAAACTTACTAACCTTTTTTATTTATTTTTAAAGAAAAAAATCTAATTAATTCTAAATAATTTAATTTTTTGAATAAAATAAAATAAAATCTAAAAAAATTAAAAATAAAATACTATAAATTAAAAGTTAAAAATAAGGATATAGCACATTTTAACAAAAAAAATTAAAAAATTCCCTAAATAAATTGTACTACCTAATCAAAGTTTTCTTACTTTCTTTTTTCCATAAAAACTAAATCTCTAATATCCCTCTCAAAACTATGCTCGTTTTTTGTGTTTTGTTAAAAGAAGTTAAGACTTAAATTTAAAATAAATTGTGATTTTTTTTAAAAAGATGTTCCTATTATAGTTCTAAATATCCTAATGGATAGTATACCATTTTTCTTATTGGTATAATATATATTGGTGTCGATGAAATATCGGGTACCGTTTTAAATTTATCGTCATAAAATATTTTTTTATATATTTATAAAAAATATTGTTCAATAATAAATAATTTAGTATAACATAATTATTTATTTAAAATGAAATTTTTAATTAATTAGTCTAAATTAAAATTTAATCTTATTATTTATAGTGAAATAGCTATTTTGAAAATGATAAAATCTAGCATGAACACTTTTTAATAATAATTTAACATTGATTAGTTTTAGAATTCTCATTTTATATTAAACTCGATATAGACCAATATAGATCGGTATTGACCGGTACGTTCGGTACATACCGGTATTTTAATTAGTATGTAATCAAACCAATTTTGTTTCAAATCGGTACGTTTCAATCAGTACCAGATGATATGGTATGATACGATACATACAACTATAGTTCTTATTCAGCAATAAAGTATGTCATTCCTTATCATTTTGTTAATATTTTCTTTTCTCCGTCATTTTCCTGTGCAGCAGGCTCTCCTTCCCCGATTCTGTCATTTTCTTTTCTTCCGACTCTCCTTCCCTGATCCTGTCCCAATCCAGGTAACCTCGTTTGGTTTCCGCCACTGTGGTTCTACATTTTTAAGTTCTTGTTCATTTTAATATATAAATGTGTTTTGTTGTAATTAAAATTATCAACTTAAAAATTAGAATTGAAAATATGTGAGAAACTGTAAATGTTTATTAAGATTGTGAATTTATAATTGAAAATAAATTAAATAGTAAAATTTGTGTTTGTTAAATTAAAATAATGAGCTATAGGTAAAAAAAGAACTATAAGCCCGTTTGAATTTTGTAAGTTTTTTACTGAAAAAACTATAATTTATGCTGGAATAGATACATAATTCCTATTGAATGGATGAATTCAGAATGGGCCAAATCTTCAACTTTATTTTCGGGCCATTTTAAGTATGTAGTTGTCATCATTTTACCTAACAGCCTGCTATCCCGCCTAAGCTCACCTGATCCGCCGAGCTAAAGCCCGTTTGTCTTAAGCTCGAGCCTCAGCCGGATAGAATAAGCCTAAATAGTATTTATACTGGGCTTGAGTATATGTATTAAAGTTCGGCCTGACCAATCAGCCAACCATGTTGTCCAACCAAAAAGCTTATCAAAGCCTATTATAATATAAACCCATCTAAAAAACGACATACCTAGTTATTGTATACAGAATTCTTCACTTCAGCGTGCCTAGCTTACTTCAGCAACATAATTGATCATTAGCTTGATCCAATTGAGTTTCTTTTTCTTTTTCTTTTTATTTCCATGTACATGTAACAGTAGTATTTGTATCCTTTTCTTCCCTATATTCCCTAACTAATCTCTTTTATTACAATCACTTTAATCTAATGTCATACTTTTAGAGAGGACAATATACAAATAAAAAATAATGTGTATATAAAAAAACATTTTTACAGAGAGAAATATAAACATATAAATAAATGAAAAATAATATAAAGATATAGTTATATGCTGAACTCTTTTTTTCTTATTTGATTTCTCTCACTGTGCATATCATTGTTGTCCTTTACAGTGATTTTTTTTTTTTTTTTTTGCAATACCACGTAAGAGGAGAGCATTAATTTCTAATAATTTGTTAAAATTCTAATAAGTATGAATAGAGTTTCCTTCCTCTTGCTCTTTTTTTCGTCCTGCTCAACTATCAGCCCGTCCTTGGCTTGTCAGATAAACCATCTAGGCTAAGCCTATCGTGTAGGACTTGGGTAAAGCTCGTTCGGCTCGCCACATAAAAAAACCCGATGGGTAAAGCCCACGGGTGGGCTTCTATCTTAATTATGTGAGTTAACCCGGCCCATTGATGACCCTTAATTCAAAGTGGTGCAGGCCCCAACACGCTTCTATACCCAAAAGATGGTAACTTACTAGGGCCAAGGTGACCATTGTAGGCGAGCATAAAATAAAATTGAGAGGCTTGCGTGACTGAGTTCACCAGTATTAATGAGGGTTGCGTAATCGAACTCACCAGCATTAATGATGATTTGACTAATTTTAGTAATTCAAGACAAATTTACTGTTAGACTCACCTCTATGAAGTTATGGTCTTAATCCAACATTTATCAGGACAGGGCTAATGGTGGATGGGATAACCTGTAATGACACCCCTAAACTCAACCTTAATTCATTTAGTTGATCACTTTTTCTTACCTATAATATACTAATCTAAGCATCGGAGGGATCCACTCTAGCCACTCTCACCCTTGTTATGTTTTACAAGTCCGTTTGTACCCCACGAAGTTCCATAGTTCTAGTTCTCTCCCTTCTCACACTCTCCTAAGATTTCACCTCGTACGCACACTCTCTTAAGATTTTACCTCGTACACATATTAAGTGGCTGCTAGAGTGCAAATCAATGTTGATTAACTTTCTAGCCTCTATATTAATTGCCAAACTCATTTCGGACATATCTTTGTAAGACCATGCAATGATGGAAACCAGAGAAAACCACACTAAATCAAAGAAATTGTCACTTGAACCGAGCTCAACTATCGCTTCCTTTCGAAAGAAGAAATCTGGTAATGGTAGCTTCGTAGCCAATTTAAGGGATCACATTCATGAGTTTATCAGTGATCCTATGGAAGATCACAGGGCTTGCTTGAAAACTACCATTCAGAAGGTATATTTCTGGGCACAACCTGTAATTTACAAGAAGAGTGGAGGAAACAATTATTTTTCCAGTACTAAAATTCTCAACTGTAGAATGAAGAAAATTATCATCATTGTAGTTGTGGCTGATGAGTTTGTTATGATTCGAGGAAGACGTTTCGAAAGGTTCGGGCAATGAATTATACCCTTAATGAAGGTGAAACTTCTGTAGAGAACTAGTAGCTTCTTGGAGATTTTGTGACTACAATTAGCTTTTAGGTAGATAGGTTTGTGAGCTTTTTAATATTTCATTTTTATTGAATAATTTCAATTAGCTTTAGTTTGATTGCTATACAGTTTCTAAAATATGTGTCAGACTGCTTGTTAATTTCCCTAAGTGCTATCATTTTAGATCAACGTGATGATAGGAAGATGCTTGTTTTCTTCTTGCTTATATATGCAAACTAGATGTCATGTTTAGAAATGTTTCTCTCGTTTGTTTTTCTTATTAATAAGTGAAGGGGGTCGACTCAAATACATACGGGCTAGCTCATAGTTCGAGCTCAGGCCGAACGAGTTGAGGACAAAAATGATCAAAGGGCCTGTTATGAAACCCTAGCGATCGGCTAGGCCGACCTCCTAACCTTAGACAATGCAATGATGACAAAAATAACCAGGGTCAGAGAGCATTTATGACAATGGGACAGTTGAGCATTGAACGTTAATGACAATGATGTATCCGTGCGCCTCTACATTGATGACAATTGATGTTATCCAAAATGATTCAGCAGCCCACAGCCTCAAAAGCAAGAACCTTAGGCAAACCTCAAGAGAGAAAAGGTGATTCCCGCCAAGACCGAGCCTGGAGGATCACCCATTTCCCGTTAAAATCCATACAAGGACCACTATAATTACCGAACTCAGGCAACAAGAGGTAGACGCATAATATGTTACTTACGGTTACTCTATCAAAATCTATTCAAAGCGTTCTTCTCCAATTTACAGCACTCCAACTTAAGCATCGGAGGGGCTTTTCAACCAAAGCCTGCCGGATAGTCTCAGCTTGTTCTCTTGTGCAAGAATCATCATGCCGATGAGTTTGACGACTTCGGTTTTGTTCTTTTCATCCTATCTCACACTTGTAAAATTTTCACTGCACAATAAGTAATGTCATTAAAAACCCTAAAGACATGTAAAAATGCACATACGGAGTATACAAAGCCAAACTCTACCGAAATCCCAATACAACTTGTGCATAACATTAAGACATAATCGTAGTAATGGTGCATAACATTAAGACATGTCCTTTCAAATGGGTTTGCACGAGGGGACGTAGGAAGCAAACAAATCTGGTAAAGACATTATACATTACCCTCAACCCACTCATCTGCCAAAGCTCATATTAAGATATTGTTCACTTTGCCCCACATGACATGCACGATTTTGTTCTTTCACTTAGGAAAAAAACTCTTAGTAGGTTGAGGGTTGAGCTCACCTTATAAGGTGAGTCGAAAGACCATAATTGAGCGATGTGGGACTCATATCCCTTATATTGTTCCCTAGCATGTGAGACCCCAGGATGGAGTTAGGGTTTTTACAGATGGCGCTAACTTTAATTTATAAATATTTGTTTAATTATATTTTAAATTTTTTAAATGTTCTATGTAATTAGTACTGAAGTTGCTTTTTTTTAATTATTGTGTTTGATTATGTGTTATTTTTTGTTTTATATTGAATTAAATTTATTAATTTGGTTCACAAATCATATTTATCAATTAATAAAAAAATTATTAATTAATTTAGTATTGATTAAGTTACTTTCTTATATTTTTTAATCTAAGTCAATTAATTAAAAAAAATATTTTTTAATCTAATTATTTAGAAAATTTCATTAGATACTATTTATTATACATCTAAAAAAATATTTATTATAATAATGATGTTTTGGTAATGTTCTTAGGAGATTTGTATGTAATTGAACTATAATTTTAACATGTTTAGAAAAATATTTGTTAAACTACTAATATTTAATTTTAATTTTGAAAAATAATTATATTTTATCTTAATTTAATATTTTTATAAAAATAAAATGAGATGTAAAATATCATATTTCATACCAAAGTAAATTAATTGAATTTAAATAAAACTTAATATTTTAATTATGAAAAAGATGGTATTATATGTAAAAGACTACTATACAGAGCACATTTTTATGATTCACCATTGAATATATTAATTAATAAATTATTTTCTCTTGTTATGAATTATTATGCATTAAATGATGTTTAATTATTTTGGTATATTTATTAGTTAAAAGCGCTTTCTACTAATGCCAAATGGTGATGAATCTAGTGGTAGACGAGGGCAAAAAGATAATAGTTCTTGTATACCTAGTGAAAATATTAGGTGAAATTTTAATATTTCTATTGACAATACTCACCATAAAGTGATATGTACTTTTGTGGTAAAGAGATAAATTGTAGCATTACCAGATTAAAGCAACACTTGGTACATTTAAAAAGACAAGTAGCAGCATGTCCTAGTGTTAGTGGTGAAGTACGAACATTGATGATGCAACATTTGTGAGGTTTTAAAGAAAAAAAACTTGAGAGAAAAAAAATAAAGAAAAGAAGTAATTAAACAAAATAGAGCCAGTCAATGTGATGATGAATATGAGCGTGGGAGATTTCATGTGGATAGTGATTATTCAAATTTAGAACTGACCATGGCACGATGAGAAAATTTGAGAATCCAAAGAGAATAAGAAGATAGTCAGAGATTTAAGAACACGATGAGATATCGTTATCATGTAGGAAGAAGTAATAGGGCTAGTGGTAATAGAACTGGTAGTAGTAGGATTGTTGATACTGATTTTGGACACGATGAGAAAGTTTGAGAATCCAAAGAGAACAAGAAGATAGTCAGAGATTTAAGAACACGATGAGAGATCGTTATCATGTAGGAAGAAGTAGTAGGCCTAGTGGTAATAGAACTGGTAGTAGTAGGACTGTTGATACTGATTTTGGACCTCCTCCTAAATTTACTCGACGTTGTAGCAGTGTTCGTGAGAGTAATATTGGTATGAGTAGGAAATGGGTTGATCCAAACTTACCTGAATCTTAGTTAGCTGACATAGATGTTGATATTCATCGAAGTAAGGAAAAAAACTGACTAAACTTTCTTCTAAATTTCTTAATGCAGCCAAAAAAAATTTAGGAAGAGCAGTTAGTCAGTTTGTGCTTTACACTTGATTACCAACAAATGTTATTAATTCTTCATGGTTGGAACCAATGCTGGATGTTGTCAAAGAAGTTGGAAAAGGAACGAAGCTTCGTAGTTCTTATGAGGTGATCATTCAATTTAAAGCTAAATAATTTTTTTATTTTAATAAAATATTTATAATTCAGTAATAATAATTTTTTTATTATCTGCATATTGCTAAAGTTTATTTACATCAAGAATACGAGTCTTTGAAGAAATAGATAGAATCTCACAAGTCTAATTAGGAAGAAAGAAGTGTTACCATAATGTATGATGATTGGTCAGGACCTACAAAAAAACATATCATTAATTTTCTTATATACGGTAATCAAGAAATAGTTTTCCACAAGACCATTAATACTACAGATGTACCCAACAGAACAGCTGATTACTACTTTGGTCTTATGGATAAAGTGGTAAATGAAATTGGAGAGCAATACATTGTCCAGATTGTAACTGATAATGAAGCTGTAATGAAAACTGTAGGTAAGAAACTAATGCAAAAAAGACTTTACATATATTGGACTGCTTGTACTGTGCATTGCATTGATCTAATATTAGAAGAAATTGGAGAGAAGAAAATGTGAAAAAGGTCTTAGACAATGCAAGAACAATTACACGTTTTATTTATAATAGTGATTGGATTATGGATTACATGAAGAAATTCATTGAATGTAGAGAGTTGTTACGTCTTGCCATCACACGTTTTGCTACAAATTTCATCAGTTTAGAAAGCATTGTAAGGCACAAAACTGCTTTGAGGAAAATATTCAATTCAACTGAGTGGAAGTATTCTAGTTGGGCTAAAAAGAATGAGGCAAAAGAAGTGAGAAAGATTATAGAAAGCAAAGATTTTTGGACGAAGACTGCCGGTATCTTAAAAGTATAAGAACCACTTGTAAAGGTGCTTAGACTTATTGATGGGGATACAAAACCAATGATGGGATTTATATATGAGGCTATGGATGGGGATACAAAACCAATGATGGAATTTATATATGAGGCTATAGATATAGCAAAATTATGCTTAAAAAAAGATTGTCGTTATTATAATGAGTATTGAAAAGTTATCGATCATCGTTGGACTTTTTAGTTACGCACTGATTTGCATGCAGTACGTATGTAATTTATATTTATATAATTATATTTGATAGCGATATTATTAATTTAGAATTTCTTATCTTTTTTTTTAAATGTAGGTTATTTTTTAAATTCACTGTTCCAATATGGTGGCAATCTTTCTAATCGTAGAAAAGTGATGGATGGGGTCAGAAATGTAATTTCAAAAATGCTTACTGATCTCAACGAGCAAGTGGAGGCTATCAATCAAGTTAGTTATTATGTTATTTGTTAAATGAATAATTAAGTAATAATTTTGAGTTTATAATTTAATTATAATTTGTTAAATGTATATTTCATTATTTCATAATAAATAAGATTCGTTTGATAATGTATTGGCCCAAAAAGCAGTATCACCAACAAATCCTAGTAACTATTTCTATTATACACACTTATATAAATATTAAATCCATATTTAATGTTAGTGAGCAATATAAATATTATTTACTGAAAAATTATTTGATTATGATTTATTTTATATAGCTGAATGGTGAATCCATTATGGCGTGTCAGTTCCACCTCTTTAAAAAGTGGCAATAAAAGTTTTGAGTCAAACTACCTTTGCTTCGAACTGTGAACGCAACAGGAGTACATTTAGCTTGATGCACACAAAGACAAGAAATCGATTGAAGTATCAAAAATTGAATAAACTTGTCTATGTGTATTACAATATATGGTTAAAGATCAGACATGTAACAAGAAAAAATCAAGATGAGAGAGAAGAATATTTTAATTCAATAATCTTGATTATATTTTTGAAGAGGATGACCCGTTGGCTTCATGGTTGTAAGAGACAGAACATGCTGTATTAGATGATGAAAATATTTCTAATTGGTTGCATTTCAGTGATGATGATCAAGAGCAACAAAGATCAAATCCATATGAAAATGATTCAAGTGTGGGGTGTGGTCTAATTAAGTCCACTTAATTATGGTAGTGGTAGTGATAGTGATGATAGTTCTAGTGATGAGAATACTCCTGGTGGTTGGCAATAAGGAACAGAAACTTCTACACATGGTAGTGGACGAAGTGGTAGTCATTTTCATGTTGACGACGGACGACAACATCAGCGGCGACACTCTGTCTCTTCATCTGATGTGGGTGGATTAGATAGATGCTCCCGTAATATTAATGATATTTATGGACATCAAGAACTTAAAAATTAATTTGGACAACTTAAATTTAATCAATCTTATGAGGGGGCTCAACATTGGCAACTACCACCGTATCCTTATTATTCCTACCTTGAACAACTACCACTATACGTGGGCACGAAATACCCTTATTATCGTCAGCAAGAATACTTTAGTCATAGTAATGTTGGGTCAGGATTGCAAGGTTTATATGGTGGTTATTCACAAGGACTTAGTAGTACTAGAAGTACCAACATTTATGATAATTGCACTTTCAATAATTATTACGATTATGAACATGGAGCCTATGAGCAACAAACTCATTGTGATAATCATAATAATATAGAGTAAGAAGATCCTTTTCTTCTTCCACAGTATTCTTCCTACCATTGAACTTCTATGCTCTTCAAAAATGAGGTATACATTTATTAATTGTATAAACTTATTGATCTATTGGGATATGTAATTTTTTTTTTCATATTTGTATCGAGTAATAATATATTTTTACATATCTAGATTTAATGTATTGATTCAAATGCGATAATATTTAAATTAAAAATATTTTTTTTTAAATTAATAGAGTTTTAGAATTGATACTAATGGTTTTAGAAAATTCACGTCCGCGATACCCAATTCTCGATGCATATCATTTGATACTTCTGATACCGTTACACTGTGACCGTTACTTCTACGTATCGCAAAACTACTATTTAAAACACTGGTTTCCACTCAATTTGATAAACCCATAGCAACCTAACATTCAGAAAAATAACAGCCTTAATTGCAAAGGTAGTGATTAAACGATATATAATTTTGCACTGAAGTATTCAGCAAAGCTATTTGTATTGTAAAATATAGTTGTGCATGGTAATGCAATATAGAGAGATGGTCTAAGAATACAATGGAACCCTAAGGGTAGGAAAGTAGCAGACTTGTATGAGAATTTATGCTGCAATTTGAGGACTGATTTAAAGTTGGAAAAGGGAAAGCTTAGATTCGGCTGTGAAATAAGAAAGGAAATTATGTAAAGGAAGGAAATCTTGATAAGAAAAGAAAAACTAAATTAAAGGCTAACGGAAGAAATGTAGAATCAATCAAGAATGAATTCCAACATGCCAAACGTCTGAAGATTTACAATTCTAATTCTTTCTGGCAAATTGTGTCGAAGAAAATATACATTGGCTAGTTACATATATATAAGAAAAGAAATTTCACAAGTGAGAATAGATAATGAATGCTTTTTGAGAGGAAATTTTTTAAGATGTAACATGTTCAGGGCCGGCCTTGAGTTTTTAGGGGTCTAAAGCGAACTTGTAAAATAGGACTTCTAAAAAATTAATACAATTAAAAAAATAATAATAATAAAATCAACTCAAGAATTAATAATAACTAAAAAGAGAAAACTATAAAAATTAGTACTTCTCATTACAATAACTCAAAACTATAGTTTAAATACAACCATTCTTGTATTTTTGGTAACAAAAATATTAATTAAACTTGTATAATCTAGCTCTTCTACAATATCCTTCTCAATAGATAATATAACTAGTCCATTCGATATTTTCTGTGACATGGTTGATCGAAGATAAATTTTGATTAATTTCAATTTTAAAAATTTTTTTTTTCCAAAAGCAACAATAACAGGTATAGTCAAAAGAATTCTATAAGCAATACATGTATTTGGGAAACAACCTTCCATTCCTTTCAAATAGTTTAGCACTTCAAGTGGTTTCTTTGTTTCTTTTGGTAAAGAAACTTTTAACACTTTCAATTCTAAAAAATAAATCTCTTCCACCAATATCGAAAATTCTCTTATATTCCAAGAATGTTTCAAACTTGTCACAATAATTCTTCTCTAATCTTTCAATCATTCATTAGCTAATAGGATCTTATTGTCTTCTTCTTTAAACAACTTACAACAAAAGTAAAATACTTTATCAATAATCTCTGAATAAACAAGCCACTTTCTATCACGTTTCTCCCAATTTGATAAATGCCGAGTGTAATGTATAGAGAAGAAATATTTTTGGTTACATCTTTGGAAAACTTAACATCATCTCTTCTCACATGACCTCTTTCAACTAACAAGTCTATCTAATTTTGATCAATGTTGCCCAAATTACTTGGATCATAAATATTTAAAATTTGACTTTCTACATAACGGTCTTAATTTTGATTGTTCTCAATCTTATTTTCATTCACATTTTCATTCATGAAATGAATCGCTTCATCATTCACTAAATCTTCAGTTTCTTTCATTCAACAAATCTTAATTTAAATCTGATGGTCCTGAACTCTCCGTTTGATTCTTACTATCAAGAAACTTGTCAAGAGCTCCAGCTTGAGATTGAATTAATTTGTCTACTTTTTGCTTCATCTTTTTTTTTTTCAGACCCAAACAGATACTTTATACTACGATTCATGATTTTATGATTTTATCTAGATAATCTACAATTCAAAAAATTTTAAAATCTCAAAATCTCAAAATCACAAAAGCATTGATTACTTTAGGTTTTAATTTCATAAAACATTTTAAAACATTCAATATAAAATATAAATAGTAGATGAATAATATTCACAGAATAAAATTGCGTTATTTTATAAATATAAATATAATACATTCTAATATAAAATATAAACAGTAGATGAATAATAGATTCAAATATCCAATATAAACATTAACAAAATTACATTCTTAGGCCTTTGAAATT
>JAOTRH010071525.1:0-17841 GCA_034768845.1 Heliamphora exappendiculata | reverse complement strand
TCAATAAAAGTGAGTAATTATGTTATTATTATAAATTTTTTGGATAAAAATACTAGGTAAAATTGCTATTTGATATTACGAGAGTATTGAATAATTATTTTGGATAAATAAAAATATTTATATAATAAAATAAAATTAATCTTTTAAAATATTCTAAATATATTTTCAAATAAACGATTCAATTCGCTCTAGATTTTAGGTCTACAATTTGTTCTTAACCTGCCCCCCAACACATTTTAAAAAGTTTCATTACACTAATTCTCTCTCACACACTCTCTCTCTCTCTCTCTCTGCGACTAGACATTCACACCGCCTAATGTCGCCGTCGATTGTAACACGCAACCACCGACAAAGTCTTTATAAACAGCGTTGATTGTCGTCGCTATCACTGCCGATTGTAACACGCAACCACATGTAAAGTCTTAATAAAAATATAAATACATATTAAGTGGACTTTATTTTTTTAGAGGTGGGTACGCACCGTGTTGTGTTCGCATAAAAAATCTCTCAACACTAGCATTACCTATTTAACTAAATGTGTTACTTATCTTAACACTAACACTACGTACTTATAAATGGGTTAACATCTTTACAACGTGTTTAATAACCTATTTAACAACTTATTTAATAACAAATTCACATGTTTAATTTTATACATATTTTAATAATAAAATTACATAAATTATAAAAAATAAAAAACTTCAAACAATATGCAAAAGTCTTTTAATAGTTAATTCGATAGAAAAACAACATGAATCAATACATGAAAAATTTCAAAATCCAAACAGTTGATAAAATTTAAGTTTATAACAAATTAAACAGGTTATATAGATCAATTTCGAGTTTTACGAGTTCAACACTAATTAAACTTGTTTATTAAATGTGTTATCGAGTCGGTGTTATTCTAAACTTCGTGTTAAAAAATAATTGACTCTAACTCTCTAATTTCGTATAGAACTCGAGTCGTGTCATCGTGTCGTGTCAAAAAATTTTATTCATATTTTTTATTATCTACTCATAAGATCTAGAGAACTGCGATTACTCTGTTTAAAGTATTTTTTTTATTATATAATTAAATAAAATTATTAAATTGACAATAACACAGAATATTCTGAATCTATAAAATAATTTCTTAGACAACAACTGGGTCGAGCTTCGTTTTGTGCTCTGCAAGCAAAATGCCCTATGATTTCAGACTTGATCTTCCTGACATGCGCCACCTGCTTGTCTACCGCTGGACTGTAACAAGACCCTCTCTTCCCTGAATAAAACTACGTACTTTTCCTCCGCGTTTTATTTACTATTCACATAAACTGTGGATATCTCACCTTTTTTTTTTTGTAAGAGTAATTTTAGTAGAAATTTTAAATTCTATTATTAATTAATAATAGAATTTTAGTTTTATAATATTTTTTTTACAGTTTTAGTCTTATGCGATAAATAATATATTTATTAATTTATAAAATTGAGAGATTAGTTAAATAAAAATGTATCACTTTCTATTCCCAACAATTATGGCGGTTTGATAAATATATCACTTGAATTTCTCCGCTTATTCAAAATGAAAAAAAATTAACTCTTAAATAGGAATAAATTAGATATAATATAATTAATCCAAATTTGATATAACTAAATATCTTAAAATAAAAATTATGGGATTGAATCTTTTATAAGGTCTAAAAAAATTATTATTCTTTAATTTTTTAAATAAATAAACTTTTATATATTTTATATTTTATTTATAAAAATATTGTTGACTCGCAATTTTTACTCATAAAGTGATGCATATTATCTGGAATAAAAGTTTGTAGGATGTGAAACATATTCTGAATAAATCTTACCCTTATGTGTCACTTTATGGGTAATTTTATAAATAAAAATTGTAAGTATGAATGATTATTGATTTACTCTAAGTTTTTCTCCTATTAACATAAATTGTGGATTCCACTCCGAGTGATAAAAGCAAGATTCATCATTTATGAGAGTGTAAAAAGAATAGCGTAGAACACGAGCTGTATGTTATATTAGTGCCTTTTCCCTTCTTGCTTTTTTTCTTTATATATATTATTACACACACTAGAAATTAACGTGTCTAAAGTCACTTTAAATATAACTTTATTATAAAATTATTTTAAATGATAAATATTTTTAAAAATTATTATGAGTAACAACATCCAAGAAAAAATTCAATAGTTTAATTTAATGCAAACTAGTAACATAACTAATGATTTTTATTAGGCTTACTCTTAATTCAAACCAAAAATAAAAAAATATATGTAAACTTAAATAGTTTATAAAAAAAATTGGTTACAAGTTAAAGGAGATATTAAAGTATACAATCTCGCATTATTTGAATAGGGAATGGATGATCACTCAGGCCACGTGAGATAATTGTTTATTTGCTTATTAAAATTTATTTATTTTGTTTATAGTAATTTTTTTTATTATTTAGACAAATTATTATAATTTTCAAGCTTATCTACGTGAGACAAACAGAAAAAGTAAATTTATGTATCTAAATTATAAAAAAATAACTTCAGAAAAGACAAAAATAGTAAGTCTAAATAAGCTAATAAATTAAGTTTTATATTATTTATTTTTTCTTTTAATAATTTTTTTCATTTTTTAATCGTTTTTTTTATTTTTTCAATTCTCTCACCGCAACCAATCGAAAAAAGTAAAAACATTTGACTAAAGATGAATAAAAATTCAAAAAAACAAAAATAAGAGAAAATTATACAAAATAGACAAAAAAAAATGCAAAATTACACATGTTAGCAATTTAATTTAAATACAAAATTCATGTATATATCTATGTGTGAGTGTGTGTTTTTGTATGAGATCATGATCGGTAAGCAAAGGGTGTGTGTGTTTTAGTTTGAGAGAGAGAGTTCTCCTGTATTTCATGCCACTTTTTGAAACACCTCTTTGTGTGAGTCAGAATGTGTAACTTTGGGAACACAGAATTTGGTTGGACTCCTCTTTAATGTTTAATTTGGATTTTTTGACTTTTTTACCCTAATTTTGTTTGTTTGACCTCTCTTATTTGTTTTTGTTGAGATTTTAGAGAACAAATCTCCAAAATATGATAGGCTAATTAGGTAGCAAAACAATTTTACATAAGTTACGATCAACAGAAAGCAAATAAATATAAAATAAGAATAAGAATATTTGTGGTTCGGCTAACTATATATTTTCACGGGAGAATAAACAATCTACCATTCACAAATATAGAATACAAGTTTCACTCTCAACTTTACAATCTTTGGGTATAGCCCGAGTCTCTTTCTATCTCTCTATACTCTCTTTAACTTTCAAATTTGAGCCTCTCAAAAGAATAGACGTTCTTAGAGTCGTTTTAAGATTTCTAAACATAAAATCTTTATATACTTACAAAAGTAGATAAAAAACCCACACCCCTAGCTGCACGAAACGTTGCTTCCCCTCACAGACCACTTGAGCGATTTTTAGACCGCTCGATTGGTTGAAAACAAATCTCATACATTTCTTAGTTATCTGTAAAGTTTTTGGTAACTATTTTTCACTTATTTCATCATTCTAACAATACCTGTCATGCCAAACATGGATATCAAAAATTCGAGACAACAAGCCCACTAGTTTTTAAACCATGCATTTTAGTTTTGTTAGTGAAGTGACACAGCATAAAATTTTGAAATATGACAATAATAGGGAAATTGACCAAAAAAGAAAGCAATTGTGATGAATTTACTTTCTAACCGGCAAGTGGATGATTTATTTGTAAAAGGATTTAATTATTAAACTTATAGAAAAATATTATAAAATTAAAAAAAAATAGTTTTATCGAATCAATCAGTTCAAAATTAACATTACACTAATTTCCAAAATAACTGATGACTTAACAAAATATAAAATTATGAGCGATATACAAACCTAGTAGAATCATAAAACAAAATAAGAACTTTGAAGAGCAGTTCAACTGATTCGGTCAATGAGAATGGCACCAATTCGAATTTCCTCATAGCCAGTAGCTAGAAATTTGTCAGGCCATTAATTTTAGCACCCCCTAAGATTAGTCGAGACGCACAGTTATTGAAATTAAAAATAAGAACATATGGAATAGATCTACCGTAGAGTTTGTATTTGGGCAAAATAGGAAGAACACATCAGATATTAACTATTGTAGTCTAATATACAATGGAAAATAGAAAATTAGTAATTCAATTTTTTTTATTCAAAACAAGATCTTCACAAAAACTCTACGGGGCGTTTGCTGTAACTAATAAATTTTTTTATCTTAAAAACTGTACTAACTTATTTATTACAAATTCTAAATTCCTCTAGCTTTTGCGCTAAAAACAATTTTAAAAAGCTATCTTTTAAGAAACTGTATTTTGCTGGTTTTGGCTTTTATTTTTCAATAATTCACATTTATTAAAAGCTCATTTACAACAAATACCCACCAAATCATAAATACTATAAGAGCAATGAAATGCATGAACGGCTGACAAAATTACGAAATGACTCTAAAATTTATGGTATTATAGTTAGTAAGAGATACAAAAGCTTTTAGAAGTATTTAAGGCATTTTACTATTTTAGTTTTTTTTTTTTGTTGGGACGTGTCATTTTATTTACTTATTTATTTATTAATTTTTGACTGGATTGTATGACATTATTTATAGTAAAATCTTTTATTAAAATTTGTTGAAGTGGAGATACAAATATTTGTATCTCTTAAACAAATATTTGTATAAGATTGTATGACAAATTTATAGAAAAGATCTTAAAATTTGTTTAAGAGATACAAATATTTGTTAAATTTTGTATGCAATTTTGTATTACTTTAATAAAAGATTGTATGACATGATTTTACTATAAAAGATTTTAATAAAGATTTTTGACTGGTTCATTAATTTTAATAAAAGATTCATGCAAATCTGGATTATTCATGCAAACTAGCAAAAATATATGTAAAAATGAATTTTTACATATCTAATATCTGGATTATTAAAATCTTTCGTGGGGTTCATGAACGGTGAATGGTGCATTGACAACAAACTATCTTTCATGAAGACTAGTTCTGATACAACTAAAAGATCTGATTGAAAACCATTCATTATTGCAGAAGTTACCACCAAAAGGAATTCTTCGTGTGAGGCAGTAGATGACAAAGAGGAAGAAATCATCGAAGCCGCTGAGGTGGATGAGGCATGGGTCAACTGCTGCGCGGTTGGCATAGCGAAAGATCACTCTATCATAGTTGGGATTCAAGAGGCTAGAAGATCATATGGTGTCTTTGGCATCGCAGTAAAGCTCTAACACCCCAAATCTGAAAGCATGATCGGCCGTAAATTACATGTCCTGATTCAAAAGCTACGAAAACCTAAAAATTAAAACAAACTCTGAGAATTATAAAAAATTTTATATTTACTAAATTTTATAATAAAACAATGATTTAAATTGTGAATGAGACACAAACCGTCCACTATAATAACTATTTATATGCAAGTTGTAGGAACTTGGTCCCATTTTATTTTGAAAGGCTAATTAAAAACTTATTATGAGACTTCAGGTGAAATATGAAAGCGGGTTTTATTGTGCGAGAAAATTAAAATTTATTCATGGCTATGATTGTTGACAAGGATTTTGAGTTTAGGTAAGCATGAAAAGTAGTTATTATGAGTTAATTGAATGAGTCTTGAGGCGTCCGAATAAAATTTGAATTTCTATGTTCTTTTTCCTTCTTTGGTATGCTGTCTAAAGAAGGACTGCTTGAGCGGTCCCAAGACTAATCAAGCGGTCTATGTCGGGAAGAGACTTTAAGTTGCTAATTGAAGTGGTTTTCATTCATTCTATTCTCCTTCCTCTCTCTCTCTCTCTCTAAAATCATAAAGAAGACCTAGGGTTTGGTTTTGATGATCCTTGGAGCCCTCCTTGTGAGACCCTGACCCGTTTTTGTTTCTGCATTTTTTGACATGCGTTTCGTGTTTATGTAATAGCATGTTTTTATATGTTTTTTTATGAATGATCGGAGTTAGATATGCATGCAGTGGTAAAGGGCTATGGGTTGATCGGGGTCAAGCCCTTTACCCCTATGGGCCATTCCTGTGCAAATGTCCCAGCCAGCCACACCCAAAAAAGATTGGTAGCTCTCTCCCCTAAGACTGAACAGGTATCGAACTCTAGAACTGCCTCTTCTACAGGCAATCTAATGCATGATGCCCTGGCTGCTTACACTGGAAACAAATGAGCTCCCTCCGCTCTGACCCTCTAGATGAAGCCACCGAGGGTGCTGATGCAGAAAATTGCTGCTGTGACCCAGAAGGATGAGGACTAGGGCTAAAGGACTAAACCTCGCCTCATACTATGCCACACTCAGTGCTCCTTGGGTAAGGAAAAAGAAATCGAGAAAGTATTTCTCTAGGAACACCTTCGTGAAAGCATCCCCACGTACCTTCCATAACCATTCTAGCAAACTTTTACCATTCATGGGTGTCACCCCTTAGCTAAAAAGCGGTGAATGCAACTCTCAAATCATCCTCAATAATCTATAATGTTTCACGAATTCTTGTCACAAGCTCCAGCCATTCCGTGGCCACCTTAGGATTGGGATCCCAACAAAGGTAGGAGGGTCAAGACGTTAGAACGCCCGCATCGCAACAGTCGCCCTTGGCTTGGGTACTCTCGCCCCTTCCTAAGCGGCCTCAGCTAGCTGACAGATGGAACCTACAATCTCATGTAGAAATCCTACCTCGCTTACTGGTCTTTGGAGCGTATTAGTATCCCCAGCATTAAGGATTAGCACATCCCCTTAGCCTAAACCATGCCACGACCTCGACCATGATCTCGTCCTCTCTGCACTGACATCACTTCTATATGAAAGCAATATAGAACATAACAACATAAGATTTAACTCGTCATGTTATTACAGATATAAGTCACATAATCATGCTAACACTTAGCCATTTAAGATCATGTAAATAAGTTCCATGTACCGAGGAATACCATCAAGAGTGATGAGTCAATTTGAGTAACCTACTTAGATTCTTTACTAGAAAGTACGTCGGCCAAACGCATTTTTAACTCGGCTTTCGAGTTTGTCAATCCAAATGCCCGAAGGCAAGACTAATCAATTCTAAGGTCCAACCTCCATGCTCACGTATACACAACATCTTCATGTTCAACATGTTATCATCATCATGTTATGAAAATATTTAAATACATGCAATCAAGCACACGCAACCATTCTCACAATGTGATGTAACCTCTCAAATGGCTCTTAAGTATTCGAATCTAAAGCTCTGATACCAAGTTGTCACGTCCTAAAACCCGTGTCACGTAAACCACCTAAGAGAAACCCATTTTATGATTTCAAGTTGTATCAAAATCACCCGAGCCCACACGGGTCCAAGAACGTATATGAAAGCAAACTTAAGACATTTGAAAAACACAATTTCGAGCATTTGTTTCATATAAAAGAATAATCCAAAAGAATGAGATCACCGTCTTCGAGAGTCAAGTTTTAAAACAAATAAAAAAAATTTTAAAAAAATTGCCCAGATCGCTTAATCAGTCAAAAGACCACTCAAGTAGTCTCTGCAAGCCCACGGTTTTTCACTCGAAACACAAAAAATAAAATATTTTTCATGACCGCTTGATAGACCGCTCGAGCGATCCGTCGAGTGCTCTAGCTCAAGACCTTTTTTCAAAACACCACCCTTGAAAGATCAACACTTAAACCTTTTCTCCTTCCATTTGAAAACCTCTAAGGCAAAACAAGCCAAAAAAAGCAAGTTCAAAACATTTGTCGAAACACAAGTTTGATATAAAGCATAAATTAACCGAAAACAATAGTCATTACAAACAAATATGAAAACATTCAACCAACCCATGGTTCCTTTCACAAGCGTACAACATACATATATGGATAACCAAAGCCCCATGGCTTACAAAGCGTATGTTTTAAGTTCAAAATATAGGATGTCATATACATAATCAAAAACCAAAAAAAAACTAAGAAGTTTAGTCTTCCGCCAGCTCCAAGCTCCTCAAGATCACTCCACACTATCAAATTCACCTAAAAGGTTTTTAAATCTCACAACGTGTGCCGAAACCCAATAAGAAAAACACTAGCATGAATTAAAAATATAACATGCAATCAGAGATTATATAAATAACTCGACTATACGAGTCTTAAAACGATTTTTCATCCTTAAAAATCACCACTTTTCATATAATTCCATAACATCTGACAGTTCCATAATCACATGAAGCACATTGCATTTCAACTAGGATTCTACAACCTACAATGTTTTCTACACATCTCGAACTCTTTTACGGCCTTCCACCGAGGGATAAGTGCTAACCCCACTTATACAAATTCTTTACGCTCCTTCACCACATAACCAACCTTAGCCCCAATTATGCAATCATTCACAGTTTTACACCGCGGGCCAGAACCTGTCCCAATTAAGCAATTATTTATGGTCTTTCACCGGAGGAGAAATCGAATTCCAATTTCACATACATAAATGTTAGACATTTAGAGAAGCACATAGCCACGTGCAAACATTTAAAGACATGCATTCATCAATCACTCGGTGAAATCATGACTCAACCCCAACGATTAGCTCCACATCTTCCAAAACTATGTTTCTACAACATATACATAAATTCTTTTAATTTTTAAAACTCATTCTTTTTTAGAGCCATGTATAGATACGTTCACCAATTTTGTAATAAATCATACAAAATCCTAACATGCTTTTTATCCCACCAGACACGATTTAAACACAAAGTTTGACATTTATGGTATTTTAAAACGGTAAAAATACATATAATCACATGTATCACTCCTTTTAAAACAAGATAATCTAGAGTTCAACCTCCAAGAGTTAAAAATTCTACGCTTTAAACACCGGTGAGAAATCGAAGTCACCAAAACGAGATTCCATTTGGATGAATGCAAAGCCAACAGTGCGTATAACAAGGAGCGACTATCCCCACGCCAAGAACTGAGCCCGAAGCAAGTTAAAAATTAGAGAGAATGCAGAGAGTTTAGTTAGTCTTTCAAGAAAGAGGTGAAGAAGCTTGCTCAACAAACTTCGGTCCAAAACCCAATGCCACTCATGCATTTTATAAAACTCACGCCATACAGACTGATCAAGTGGTTCTACCGATAAAAGTTTTTAACTTTTCTACCATGACACCAAAACAAGATCGGAATCGAAACAAACATGCACAACTAAACCAACACATGCATAAACATATAGAAATATACTTTTCTATAACATTAAAAAAATATACAACACATCTAGAGTATATATTACAAAATTAAAAGGAGCCGGGGTTCACACAGAGTTACCTCCGTGGAGGTCGTATCTCTTGAATTTTGACATAGTCCCAAAAAAAGAATTACATAAGTTGCATCACAAAAAAAATGTATGAAAAGTTCCATGTATCCTTTAAACATGAAAAGTTCTATGTAATATTTGAATGAGCTAAAATAATTTCTATGCTATGAATTTTACATCACAAATTTATATATTTATATTGAAAAGAACTTTAAAAATTCTCTTTCGTTTTTCAAAATTTCTTTTTGAAAATACGTAGCATGTAAAACCATTAACTTGATATCTAAATAGTGTGTTACGCACCGTAATTGAAATGAAATACGTCACCCTGAATTGTATACATATAAAAGACTGCATTTACTTAACGCTAATACAAATACCATTTAATTACTATTTAAACCCCACACTAAAATTTTATTTTTCTATATTTTAAAATTATATACAACATGTTAGTGGTTATTTATTTTTATTTAATGTACAACATCTAGCCTAATCAAGTTCATTAGTTGTCTCAATATGAATTAATATTTATTAAATAATAATTAGGATAAGCTTTACCGCTAATCTTATCAAATACAGTATATCTTTAAACTTATTTATTATTGTTATTATTTTTTTCATTTCTTACTATCGTTATTATTATTATGCATATCTATATATATTTTTTAACATCTATATATATAAATATATACTTATATATGGAAACTAACAGTGCACCCAACACTTATATATATATATATATACACACACGCATAACAGTGCACTTGTGCACACTGTTCGTTGCCTCCTCTCTGTTTTTTTTTAAAAATAAAAACTTATTAAAAATATCTAGTCTAATTAAGTTGTTGCTTATTCGAAACTATATTAATATAATAACATATTAAAATATTCTTATACTCCGGTTCAATTTTTCCGTTGATTTGATCAAAAAATATATATGTTCTATCAATTTCATGATATTTATTTATTTTTATTTAATATTTCATATTAATAACATCAAGATCATTATTTATCTCAATCAAAGTTCGAATAATAACATATTAAAATATTATAATAATTGAGTTAAAATATTCCGTTGATTTTATCAATTATTTACTTAAACTTATATTTGTTTTCCACTCAATTTGTATCATTATTTCAGGATAAGAATTTAATTGAAATAACCCGAAAAGCTAGCTGGTTTAAGGAGGTTTATGAGTGGTGTCATAGAAAAGCTAACCTAACAAGAAGAGTTTGGATTAATGTTAAGGAAATCCCATTGCATGCTTGGAATGTAAGTTCTTATGAAAGGAGAAGGGAGAGAAATGGGCTGAGGTAATCGAAGTTCATGAGTTAATAGGAGGAGAAAAAATCTTAAAGTGGGTCGAATTGTAGTCTCAACCATTGAAAAAGCTCCTATCAACTATTACAGCACTAAAAGTGGGAAAATTTATTTACCTAATCAAGTGCAGCGAGTAGGTAATAATAAATATAATTGTCAGTAATTTAATTTAATCAATGAGCATATGTAATCTTAATGTGGAGAGAATAATAAATATTTAAAAACAAGAGATCAAAAGTTAATTTTCTAAGAATAAGGCCTGTAGTGTAATTACGATTCTTTAGTTGTATAAATTGTAATTTATGTTTTTAAAAAAATAATTCTAGGTTAAATTGAGTTTTTCTAATTACATTAAAAGCTCGAGCCTTATTTACTTTTTAGGTAATTGTCGTAACCTATATATACGCTATTATAACTCTGCCAACCAGATTGATCACAATAATATATTTCTTAAGGTTTCTACGTCTTGTGAAAATAAGAAAAAAATGAGAGGCAGCCAGATAGGGTTTAAAGCACAAAGGATTAAAACTCACACTTTGTTTGTATTTTCAGCGTTCAGAAATATGACAAAAGATCTAACTTGTAAACAAGATTGTTCGATTCACGTGTTGATCTTCAAGCTAAAGTTCAAGTGGTGAAACGAGATCAAATCAAAAGGATCTCACAGGTATAATCCTTGTTTCGTCTCGTGGGTTGTACTAGGTTTTAGTTTTATGCATTCGAAAAACCTAGGGTTTTGTCCATCCGGACGTTGTCCAAACGCCTGTCCAAACCGAATCCCGCAGATTGGTTTTTTGTGTTATATTGTCCTAGTTTTACGCTGTGTTTGATTCGATTCGTATGCACCATTATTATTTTTTAGAATTTCGGTCCCTTTAGTTTTATATATGTCACATTGTGGTCAATATGGATGGCCCAACACAGGAGGATTTTCAAGCAAGTGGAAGTGAGTTAGGAGGAGATCAGTGAAGAAGTCAAAACTACTGCTGCTATGTGGTCCAAAGATACTCTCAAATCTGCTATTTTTTCAGTTGAAGATTTATAAAGTTATTTGGGATTGAGGCAGTTAGAAGAATGAAGATGAACAATAGAAATTTCTTAATGTAGCCTTAGCCCCTTTGCCGCCTCCTTTTTTTTCTTGTCTTCAGAGGCGTTTAATAGCAGCTTGCCTGCTTTGCAGTTAGCCTCGCCCCTTCCTTTCTCCTATTTCTTACAATTTCTTGGGCAGCTGGCTGGGGTTGCTTGTTTGTGCATGGTTGTTATTCACTTGGCGTGCCTTTCTCATCCTGTTCCAACTTCTTAGTTTAATAAAAAAATTCTTTCCTTTTGTTGGCCAAAAAATAAAATCGACCAAATTAATCGGTTTGATTCAATTTAATTGGTTTATTCATTATAAGTGATTTTTCTTACATTCTTAATGATTAGTAAGAAAGAATGACCAAAAAAGTTAAGAGGTAGAAAAATTAAGTTTATCTATTTTGTAAAAAAGTTAAAAAGTCAATTTAAAAACAACAATCCTTGGGGTGGTGATTCTAAATGCACACACTTTTTTTTGGACAATTACTTATACAAGCATTGATGCATTGGGATATCGAATATTGGTTATGTGGAACCTATTCTTCAATACAATCTGTATGTAGATTGGAGCCAATCAATCTTATGTAAGTATTTTCACCTAATTGTATAGGGACATGACAATTGATAATTAGTGTAGGATATCATTTCGATACTATCAAATGGTTTCCTTTAGAAGTAAACATCCAAGTATTAGGTCTTGACCATTAGATGAAGTGAAATGATGATACATACAAGCTCAGGTACACTTCATCTTGGAAGAGGCTCCAATTAATCTAGACAAACTAGATTGGAAATCCCAAACCCATGATAGGATTATTAATCCTTCCATTGCGTGGGATTGATAGTCTCACAAGAGGATCGAACCATTTCTTCTCACAAGAGGATCGAACTATTTCTTCTTACTCTTTTTAAAATTCGATAAATGTTACTTGGTCGTATAGCAAGTTCACAGAATTGGTTATTATAATTGAAAATATGTGATTATTACTTTAAAAATATATTAAAATTTTTTTATTAAACTTACAAACTTATAATTTAAAATAATAATTTTGTATTCGTTAATTTAGAATAAAACATACAATAAGTAAAAAGCTCTAAAGCACTTGTTTAAAATTTTTAAACTTTTTTGTTAAACTACAAACTACAAATATTTTGTTAAGCACTATAAGTAAAAAAGCTGGTATATATTTGATTTATTTTGTTTTTTTATTTTTTTTTATTTTTTATCGCATGTTATAAAATTATTAATTTTTCAGTTTTCTTAAGATGAGAGAAATTGAGAGAATAAATAATAAATTAACTAAAGAAAATAATCACTAAATAAAAAAATGTGTAAACCAACATAATTCAAGAAGCCATTGTCTCAAGTTGGGCCATACTCACATGAGATCAATCTCTCTCTCTCTCTCTCTCTCAAGTTGGGCCATGCTCCTGATTTTAAGCTTCCGTTTGGGCTAGTTTTTTTTTCAAGCTTTTTGGCTTAAAAGCGAAAAAAAAAACCAACTAATTTGGGCTAGTTAGGTTTTTTTTTCACTTTTTCTATATGATTTGACATTGACTTTTTTTACAAAAAAACTAAAAAATCTAAAAACCACTCAAAAAAGCTAGTCCAAACACAAGTTAAGTCGTTGGTACAAGACGTAAAACTCATGAGCTTTATAGTAGTCTATTAGTTCATGAATTTATATATTTCAATTATATTTAGATTTCACAAATTATCATTAAGTCAGTTAAGTTAGGGATACGATTTATCTAATCTAATAGAATTTAAGTTTGAAAAAAACTCTTTTAGGATAAGATTAAAACCTTTTGTCATTATGAATTATTCTAAAAGTTAACTTTTAATACCTATTCTTTTTTCTATAAAAAAATAGAATAATCATCCCTTACAGATATTAGTTTATTATCAATTACAACACACAACTAATCAAATACCATTGGCCTCCAAAGTTACGTTTTGGTGTTCAATTTTTTTTTGAAATGTTTTAGATTCAAGATCCTACGTTTAAATATTTCGCATAATATTATACAAAAAAGTGTAAATTTTTTTCAAGACAAAAAACAATCAGTAATTAACTTTTTGCATTTTGGTTTTTTATTATACTTTAAATAAAAAAATCCAAACATCAGTTTTAAACCGATTGCCAAACAAAACCTACACCCACCTCCTAGAATGTTGAGATTGGACTTAAAAATATGAGGCCAGGTTGGTCGAGCTTGTACTTTGCTACGCAGCCCAAACACCAACTTTTTCATCCTGATCCAGCCCAGGTCAACCGATGCACAGTGACGTAAATTTCTCTCTTTACGGGTCGCCCACGGGTCGGGTTGGAACTGTTTGGCCGGTATAATTAGCATTTAAATTTACTCGTGGCTTTGTTTAACCAGCTATTTTATATGACGGGCTGGGTCTAAACAAGTCATAATGAATAAGCTAGCCAAGGTGGTTAAGTGCAAGTCATATTCAATAAGTTAGTCATGTTCGATAAGCTTTTTATGTTAATTTGTTAGTGTTTGACATTGTTAAAATTAATAAATTAATAAATTAATAAATTATAAATTATAATTTGTAATAAAAATTTTGAGTGCTTAATAAAAATTATAAGTTGTAGTTAAAATAGAAAAAAATATAATTATAAATTATAACAGAAGTTATGTATATTAAAAAAAATTTATAATTTATAATTAAAATTAGTAGTAAAAAATTAAAATAATTAGTCGAACTAAATATAAAATTAAATTAAATATTTTATGAGATTGTAGTCTATTTACTTTAATACAAGCAGGAAAGATGTTATTGCTTACTGCGAAATTTTTTTATATCAAAGGCGAATACAATAAATAGTAAGAAAATTATTTATTTATTAAATAAGTAATCCCACAAATTGTAAAACCTATAATATTTTTAAAAAATTGTTGTATTAATAATTTTACAATCGCATAAGTCACATGTTTGCCAAGTAAGAGCGTTAGATAATTTTGTTATGAGGTGTGGGGCTAAGTATTGAGGGCTTGTTTTAGGAGTCCACACACGGTTCGGATTAAATTAATTTTTAAAAAAATTAAGAATCAAATTATTCATAACGATTCTAAATTTTTTAAAATCGTGTCTGAACTGTTCAAATAACGGAATCGTACCGAAATCGATCCGTGACAACGGCTCGGTTAACGGTTCTAATCAAAATTCAGTAAAATACATTCTCAATCAAAATAAATACATTTTGATGATCTAAACTATTTATTTTATTGTTCTTAATTTATATATTATTACTATAAAAAATTAAATTAATTGGATATCGTTAAGTACCAAAACAAATCACATTTATAATAATAAAATAAATAATAAAATAGACATCACAATTTATTTTTACTAATACAAATGTGATTTGTTAAGCCAGTTAATAATATCCGATCAATTTAATTTTTTTATATTAATAATATATAAACTAAGAAAATTAAATAAATGGTTCAGATCATCAATATATATATATAATTTAATATTTATTTTAAAAAAAAATATTTATTTATTTATTTGAGGAGAGAAAAGATTGTTTTATTATCTATTTAATACAAATGTAAAATTGGAAAGTAATAAATTATTAGTTGTTATTTATTAGTTCTAATTTACATATTAACTTATTAGTTCCGATTTATTTAATCCAAGAAGTAAATTTGAAAAATTAAAAGAATTAATAAAAAGTAAAAACTATTAAAATAAATAACAGAAAAGTTAATTTTTTTTACCTTATTTAAGTTAATTTTAAACTAAATTAACTTAGTAGTTAATATACAAAACTAAAATATATTTATTAATTTTTTAGTACAATGATAAATTTAATCCAATTTCATACTCACGTCCAAATCAAACATAAATTTTATAGTTCATCACTTAATACAATCCAAATCAAATACAGAAAAATTAATCATACTTTATTTATAATCTCACTCTATTACCAATCATATTTTATCTCATTTTTAATCTCACATCACTATTAATTCTACTCAATCTATCACGATTATGACAAGTAAAGTAAAAGCAACCACAATTTTCTACCAGTGATAAGAAAAATAGTTGGAGACCGTTGCAAGAAATATAATAAAGTTAAATTAGCATTGAATTCGTATTATATGCATGGTATTAAGGCATTGAAAATAACATAAAATTTGTTAATAAATAAAATGAATTGTTTTTATACAATATTGTCATAAATTCTAATTTTAAAAGTAAATGACATCACGACATTTATGTTTTTATATTTTGGTTTTAAAAAGTTATAAAAAAATAAAAGAGTTGAAATTTGGAGTTTAAAGACTTAACAACATTTGATTTTAGAAAATAGTATATATTTAAAATTAATGCCAATAACTTTTGTATAATATTGTAAGAGAGTTATAATGGAACATTTACTTTAAAAACATTTCTTAGGCATAAACCAATTCATATAATGGTCAATCTGTTGAAAATTCAAATAAAATGGATATTAAATCTATTAAGCTCCCTAAATTTTTTATTTTTTTATTGTAAACTATATATGTCATTTTTTCATAAATGATTTGGCCAACTTAAAATAGCAATAATACATATAATTTCAAACTCAAATATCATGCATTTATGTAATTTTAAAATTTTAGATTGTTAGGCGATAAAAATTATTTAACAACAACTATGCCACATGTTAAGGAAAAAAAAAACTGTCCACTATTATATGACAACACTATCGAAAAAAATATTAATAATTAAAATAAATATTTATTCGTAGAAAAAGCAAATTGAAGAATATGATAGGAAGTAGAAGAGTATAAATATAAGAATGCCCATTAATTGTGCTACAAGTTAGGGCTTTAAGTCCTTGTTAAGTTTGTCATTTCCTATTCAATCTAAAATTTTTATGTTATTAAGAAATTTAATTATTTTATTATTCTAAAATTTGAGTTATTGTAAAATTTTTATGATTGTTTGAAGTAGTGTTGTATTAGTGTTTCTTTTGTTTTGAGATTCTAGAGTTTGAGATTTTGTGAAACTCTTAAATTTGTTTGGAGTAGGGGTGTAAAAATGGCATGAGATCTAATAGGAGTTTAAAGTTTGCCTGAAATTCGTCACTGTGCGGGTTTAGCCCGACCTGGCCCAGCCTGTATTGTTCATTTTTTGGGTCTAAATTGCACCCCCAAGCCCGTGGGTCGACCTAGCCTGGCCCGAGACCCGTCTACCCAAAAACCTGCTCGTAGACCCAATTCTAGGCCCGCTAAAAACCTACCCACGGGACTGGGCCCGCCCAGCCATCCCGGACCCCAATGCTCTTAATGGTAAGTTTTAAGAAAACACTTTAAATAAAGTATTTAATTGATAATTATATAGGAAGGCAAAGTTTTGTTTTTTTTTTTGTTTTTTTTTTTTCCTCTTTGGAGGCTCAATGCACGTTTTGCTTACAAAATATAATTCGTTTTGCTTACAAAATATAATTCATAACCACTCTAGACAATTCGTTCAAACAGTAGTTTTTGACTTTAAATAAAGTGAACTAATTGTACTATCAATTTTGAAATGATGTGTTTGCAAAACCTGAGCACAAAAACTTTATTAGTAAACTTGGAGTAAAAAATTGAGAAAAATTAATTTTAAACATTATTGAAAAATAGAAGAAGTCCCATTTGAAATTATCCCTTTGTCGCTTCAAATGTCTCAACTGGCCTTATCTTTTTTTTTTTGGTTGCTTTTAGTTTTTTAGTTTTTATTTTATTTTATTATAGCGGGGCTCCGAGTTTATAAGTTTCTAACAAAAGTAGATTATTGAAAAATGAACTTTAAAAGTACTTAAAAAAATCTCTCAAAAATAAAAAATTTCAGGATTTTTGTTTTGGTATCTTAAAAGGAGAAAGCAAAAACAATAGCAAACAAGCTTTTAATATTAATTTCTAATATTTAAAAAACATTTTAGATTAAAGAAAATATCCTGAAATTAATGCAATTTATGTTACAACTCAAAAAAGTTGATAAATAATAAAATGTCATAGTAACCACCGATCATTGGACGATGGACAATAGTTTAATGAAAATAAAAATATTTTAATATTAATAAAATTTTAGAGATAGAACCCACTACTTTCATAT
>JAOTRH010071514.1:0-17841 GCA_034768845.1 Heliamphora exappendiculata | reverse complement strand
AGAGAGAGAGAGAGGGGGGGGGGGAGAGCGAAACTGACAGAATCCCAATGGGTGCGTCTTCTCCGATCCAAGAAAGCAGTGGAATGAAATAGCGTAGCCTTGAGATTAAAATGATTGCGCCGAGAGTTGAATATCGCTGGTCTCGTCGCCCTATCCATGGCTGCGAAATCAAGTTCGAGGAGAAGAAGAGAAGGCCTCTGAGAGAGAAAGAGAGATAGAGAAAGAGAGAGACGAAGAAAAAGAAAAAGATTTCTAGTTTTGGGGAGAAAAAACATGAAAAATGGGAAAGTTATTTTCATTTATTTTATTTTTATTTTTATTTTTTATTATCTTATTAGTATTAAATGGTTTACTTTATTAGAAATTTATTTTCTTTTTATTTTTGCAAAACCAATAGAAAAAAATAAATACTTCTTAAGAAGACATAAAATATACACGCCCTTCTCTTTGTAGTAAAAAACCTGATAAAATTATAAACGATCGAGTCCCTAAGAGTTTTTGTATTTGAGTACTTATAAAATAAGTCTCTCGACCGGTGGTCGACATGAGGCCCTCTGATACCTAAGTTAGGCGAGTCTTGAGAAAAAATATTTAGAAAGATAAAGTATTAATCTCATATCTTTTCTGTTAATAGAAGGCCAGTTTATATAGAGAGAGTAGGATTGGCCACCTCTAACCCTTGGAAAGGGGTTGTTTAGTTAGGTTTAAGCTATTTGTCAGTTTTTTCCTTACACTTTTCATAAAATCTATTTCCCTTTTTTGAACATAAACTAATTTGGGACCAATTAGAAATATTAACTTATTTATTTTATTTTATTAATGTTTTTAAATATTTTACTATTTATTATTTATTGTTTTGATTTTTTTATCGAAAAAATTTTTAAAAAATGTATAAACGTATGAAAAAAATTTTTTAAACAAGTCAATAAACTAATTTTGTTTCTTATTTTCTCCTTTAGTATTTTTTTAGTTTTAAAAAATTAATATTTTCTCATTTGAACGAATTAAAAAATAAAAAGATTGTATCCCAATCTATCCCTTAATTACTAAGTAAAGTGTTAACCATAGTCCATTGGACAAGGGATAAAGAGCAAAAAATAGAGATATATTTGTAAAGCATGTTAATATTTGTGAAAGTGAAAAGCATTATGTCTAAAAGTGCATTAATATTAAAAAAAAAATTGTTCTTATTATCTTCTTATTCATCGCTCATTGAACCGTATATAATTAGTAAAAAATATTTATGTGCAAAGTATATTAATATTTATAAAAGTAATAAGTCCTACTACTACATATATTTCAACTTAAAGTATTTTTTGATAAAATATTTTACTTATTTTTTATTATTTAATTTGATAAAATTTGCTAAAAATAACAAAAAATATTACACGAGGCATCGACGTAATTTCATAGAGTTATTCAGTTGAATTTTACATGAAGAACATTGGCTAGATAACAAAATAAGAAGACTTAAAATGTAGAAAATCATAACACAAATTCGATAGATTTGTGTTCGTTATCTACCGATGAACCACTAAACTCATCTGTCGAATCATCAACACAATCATCAGACATAACTATAGTTTTATTGACTAAAAATAAACTTGTGCTTTCTAATTTTTTGGCTCCTTGTAGGAGGAAAATAATTTTGTGAGACTCTAAACGTCTTATTTAGCAAATGGTAGTGCTAACCACCGTCCATTGGACGATGGTTAATAGCTTAATAGAGATAAATAATTTTTAATATCAATACATTTTTTTGTGTAAGGTCTACTATTTTTATAAATATTAATATACTTTGCATAAATATCTATACACTATATACCCCTTAATCACCGTCCAATGGACGGTAATTAGCATTTTTCTTTATCAAATAGAATGTTTACTCCGATAGCCTAATCTTGCTTAACCATTCGGCTAGAGATGTTTTTGTATGATACTAGTGTGTGGCAATGTGTCACGCGTGCTAAATCAATTCATATAATATACATAACAGTTATTAATATATAATTAATTTTAATCAATTTATATTATATTGCAAAATATTATGTTAAATAAGTTAAAAATAATATATGTAATAGTTATTCACAATTAATTATTATTAATATTTTTTTTTTAAAAATGAGTTTAATTCTTTTTTTAATAGTAGTGCTAGATTTAGTCCCAGTATTTTTTTTTAATAGAAAATTAGATGTCATCATATTTAAAATTATTTTATTATATCTAATATACCATAATTAAAGATAGAATCATCTCTCTTGATTTGGAATCTTTTCAAAGATTTTTTAAATATAACGTATTTTTTAAATCAAACAACTTCTCTATCTTTCTTTTTGTACTTGGCGAAACCAATCACCGCCATAACGCATACAAACGATATACAGTTACATGCAAATAATACATTTTCAAAACTATTTCACTATACACATAAATCTGATACATTTTTAAATTCACAAATTATTAATTTTGATATATGTTTCAACTCATCGCAATCAGATGTGATAAATAATATATTTATCAATAGTTAGTGAAAATGTTTTCATAAATAATATAAACCACCGATACATTTCAACTCCAGTTCACTACGCATATGTCACTTATACATTTATTAGTATTAAGTATTCGTTGCAATATCTTTTTATAGTATAATTTTAAATTGATAAAATATATCAATAGTTTAGGGGAGTTGTGTGCATTTAGCAATAACATGCAACTGATAATTGTATCAGTGTTCAATAGATAAGTACTTTTAAAATTGTTCAATACAGAATTTACAATTAATAATTGTATCAGTTGCACACTGATCCTATAGATAATATGTATCAAAAAAATCATTATTGCTGGTGTAAGAGAAAGAGGAAGATGGGTGACGGTGAACTGGAAATACCATATTAAAGATATGGGAATCAAATCTCGTCCAAATTAGAGAAAGAGAGAGACATATTTAGAAGTCCGGCGCCGACAAGAAGCGGCAACGGTGGCAAGAAGTGGACGGTGCGAACTGATCTAGAATGGGCAACGGTGGAACGGAGGATGAAGAGGAGTGATGGCGGAAGAGGACGAGCAGAAGGCGGTAGAAGAGCGGATAATTGAATATCTTTGATAAGTAACCAGATAAAGTCAATATACGGTGCTATGATTATATCCTATTATCATGAAATTTAATAGAGCAATAACACAAGTTGTTAGATAAGAAACTACAACCTACACTCATGGCATTTAAAAAGAAAAAATCACACCAGTTGAATAAAGACATATTGGACCCAAATAACTAATTTTTTTTTTTAAGGACTAAATTCAAAACTAAAAAAATGGTACGACTAAAACTCTTACATGCTTCTAAAATAAAATTAAAACTCAATTAATCCTATTTTTATTATTAACATTGCATGTAGTTTGGAGATCAACACCGTCAATCTCTTATATTTTATGCATGTATTGAATATTTCTTGTAAAATAAAATAGCATTTATACAGTATTTAATATAAGTTTATATTATTAACCATAATGAGGTCTGTTAGAATGAAAAACTTAATTATTAATTATAATTTTTTTACTGAACTCAACAAATATCAAAACATGTGCATCACAAGGTACACTAACTTGATTAGTGTGTAGATAAAATAAAAAATTTAGGTGCTAAGTGTCAAATATACGTATATTTTTATTTTTGGTGGGTTCAACTAAAATAAAGAAAACTTAATTATTATATTTCTTTTAACATAAAATTAGTGAATAGTTTAATTTATAGGTCGTTTATTATTTTTCATCCAGTATAAGATTTTTTAACGAGTAAGTTCCATCGTCATAAAAATTTTAACGCGCAAGATTTTTTTAAGACAAAAATACCCTATAACAGATAAATTTATCTGTACCTTTTCAAAAATATGTATAAAGAACACGGATAAATTTATCTGTATTTTATTAAAAACACGTGTAAAGAATACAAATAAATTTATCTGTCTTATTGAAAGCACGTATAAAGAATACAGATAAATTTATCGGTTTGCATTATATCTGTTGATATGTAAACATATAAATTTATGTATTATGCATAAATATACAAACAGATAAATTTATCTATTTGCGGGATATTTTCGAAAAAAATCACACAATTAAACCTTGCACGTTAAAATTATTGTTCATAAACCTTGCGTGTTAAAATTTATTTTTTTAAACCTTTAACTGAATTTTTTTTTTTCAAACTCGATACATATTATGCTAGTGCACAAATAATTGTTAATAATAATAAGATTTTTGTGTGTTCAATTACTAACCAATTATAAAAGTAAAAATATTTGTGAATAACTAATTGTCATATAATAAGAGAGCAAAATTATATAATTTGCGAAGAAGACGATTAGAAAAGAGATTAATATTATTGGTTAAATTCGCATGTTTTATGGTTATTTAATAATTCTATACAATAAATATGACAATTAAGTAATTTTGACATTATAGATAAGAGAGAAAAATAAATCTCCCTGTAATCTACCAGATTCAAATACTAACCAATCAAAAAGTAAAATTATTTGTGAATAACTAATAATCTTATAATAGAAGGACCAAATTATATAATTTGTAAGAAGATGACCTGGAAAAAATAAACATTCTTTGTTAAATTCACATGCTTTAGGATAATTTAGTAATTTTATAAAATAAGTAGGAGCATTTAAATAGTTTTAAAAAATTTGCAGCTCTTGAGCTAGGGAGAGATGGGATGGATATCCTCTCTTCCTCTCAAAATTCTTGAAAACTCTAACTTGTAATTTGTACTAGGTTTACAAAGATAATTCAAACTGTTCATCTCATAAGCCACCAAAATCGTTAATGTAAAAACCTAATTTAGTAAGGATATAAACTAACAGCATTTGATTTTATAAAATGAATAGTTTTAATTTAAAATAAACTATTTAAGTATAAATCACTTACTTTGAGAATTAATATATTATTTGTTCCTAAAATTATAGATATATGATTAAACTAAATTTTTACATGAATAATATTTGCACGTGGTACGTGATAAACCATTCAAATTATAATAATGGTCCATTTTGAATCTACAAAAATACAATCTTAAAGAGATTGTATTTTAAATTGCTCCTAGTGATGGGGCTTGAGAGAACATATTAAAAATGGCCTATTTTTGACTTTTAAGTCATTTCATCGGCTATAATTTTAACAACAAATTAGAGGCTTACTCAATAGATTAACTTCGTCTCAAGACTGAAAAGTCACCAGACTGAGAAGTCTCAAGACCCCCTAACACTCTATTTTATAAATCCTAAATAGGTTAAAAACGATAATTTATGGCATTCATCCCATAGGTTTTCCATAATAGGCCAGTTATACAAAAAATTAATTTGATCAACTATTAACAAATATATAAATAAATAACATCTTATTTTTATAAAATAACTGATATTAATTAAACTAAAACAATTCATTTTGTACAATAAACTATCATTTGTTCATATAACTATTAATACTTAACTCTACTTAATTTTTGTATAAATTATCTATTGTGTTGGATTTACAAGATGAACAATTCGAGTTATCGTTGTGAACTCTGGTTTAAAATTACAATTAGAAGTTTTAACTAAATATGCATCTCTCTCTCAATTGACAAGAGAAATATAATTACAGTCGATGCATGAAAAAAAAAAAAAGAAAAAAAATCTCAATTTTTGTTTGTAGTAAGATCTTATACTAATATAATTGCCCAAAGGTCCAAATAACCCCCATAAATCCAAAATCTCAATTTCAATTTCTGTTTATAATAAGATCTCATTCCTAAATCTTTAATTTCTCTTCCTGCCATGGAATAGGAAGAGATAAATGGCAGCAATTGCCACTCCTACAATTTTAGAAAAAAATCCTTACTATTCTAGTACAACATTTTTTTAATAATTATTTCTTTACTATATATATATTCGCTACCCTTAGTTTAAAATCCTAAATTCGTCCCTCCTTCCCGGGTGCCACAGATGTTGTTAGAGCTGAAATGATCCTTGTAGGAGGGAATCAGAATTGGAAACATTTTCTAAGTAAACTGTTAAGATTGCTTCATAATACTCAATAGGTTCCTCTCATCCCCATTCCAAAGCAAATTGATGCCAAAACAAAAGAGTTAGTTCCACAGATGTTGCTCCACTTATACCTTTTCACACTAGTAGTCTCTTCCCCAAAAACACAAAAAATTAAGAATTTACACCGATCTTGAATGAAAATTAGTCTCATAAACTTATAACAGAGGTTTATCGTATCATTATTAGTAAATCAGATGAATGACACAAACAAACTTCTAGCCATAGCCACACATGCCGAAGACACAACTCTCACCGGGGAGGCACGAATTTTGACATTTACCGCAGTGGTTTCTGTCCTTTCTGAGGTCCACACAAACTCCTTTGCAGCACCTCATCCCATGCGTACAGACAAGGCCACAGAAACCACAGTGGAATGGATTGGATGAGAGGTTCACGCAAACGCGCTTGAAGCAGTAGGAATGGTGCTTCTTGCAGGACTTGGGACTCCGCTTGCAGTTCATATGATGTTTTTTCCGAGGCTTTTTTCCACTCTTTTCCGGCCCTACGAAAGTAAGAAAGGCATTACTACTTTCATCACCGGGTGGAGCAGCAGTGGAAGCAAGAAAGGCATTGTTAACATTGAGTGCAGAACCTGTTGGGATGATTGAAGGTAATCTGAAAAGAGCAAATGAGAGTAGGAAGATAGTCAAGAGACCAATGAAACCCATATGATGGTAGGGAAAGATCAATGAAACCCATATGATGAACAATTTTTACAACTTTCTGGTAATACAAACAAGGTCTTATAGAAGAACAGGAAAATCTAAAGGAACGTTTTAGGCATGTTCTTAAATGCCAGAATCGCTGGTTCATGCGAGAGAATCCTATGACAACATGGAATGCTTGTTCAGTCCATGGTTGGCATCTCTAAAAGTTGTTTTTAAAAAAAAAAAAATACAAAATCAACTTTTAAGATATAGCGTTTGACATCTCTAAAAGACCCACTAAACTTTTCCAAAATTTTTCAAAAAAAAGAAGCCTCACATCCTAAACATTCTTAACTTTTTTAAAGCAAATGACTTACTGTCTGTCGAAAACAAAAAAAGTTTTATTATATCTTAAACACTACAACGTAAAAACAAAACAAAAAAGTAAAGACATAATACGCATTTTAACAAAAAGTAAAAAAGAGAAAAGCTAGTCTAAATAAATTATCTCAAACAATGTAAATTTAGATTTAAAAAAAAAAATAAAGCTCTTAAAAGTTAGATTTTTTAAACATCTCAAACAAGAGCACAATTTATATGCGAATTTATTGACAATGCACATGCTGGAATTGTCATTATCTAAGAGATTTCAAATTTATTTGAGCAAAAACCTAGAAGACAAGAAGTTGAAAGCAAAAGGGCTACATAATAATGCATGCAGTGACCAAATGTGGTAAACATGTTAGAAACTTTTTATACTCGTCTCTTTCTTTTTTCATTTTTCTTTTTACATGAGCAAATAGAGCACAAACAATTAATTTTGATGTTAGTACCTGCTGGATCATATACAGATATTTTCGCAGTATAATTTGAAATTGGTTAAAATTTCAGATTTGAGAAAACTCTGAAATAGACAAAAAGCTTGTAAAATGATGGATGGGAGACAGATGGGCTCAGGCTCTATTGATTTCATGATAGGTTTTTAACCTTCTCATTGCTAAGCACCATGCTTAAAAAAACGCTCCCTCCTCGGCTAAGTACCGCGATTAAACCTTGTAAAATGGAACACTTGACATTGGTCTAGGGTTTATGAACATATTTCAACTGAAATTTACTGATGAAAACAAAAGTTTTATTTGAATGGGAACAAACGTCCCCATAGCTCAACAGTGTAGAACATTTGAACCCAAATTAAAAAAACAAAAAACACACAAAAAGAACCATATCTTCTTAAAATGATTATCATCTACACAGAATGCATATCATAATCACAGAAAAAAAGCGGATCTGATTTGACAGATGAAATTCATAAAGAACAAACTGAAAGAACTTAACAACCATCATAATATGTTGCAGAAACATTGGGGAACCCGGTATTGATATATTTTTTTCAAGCAACTCACGGTCTATAAAGATAACACAATAGTTAATATCCATCCCTTTCTCAATCTTTTTAAGACCATCATACCTCATATTTCTTTTCCTAGCTGCTTCATTCAAAGCTGATTTAAGAAATCTTCTCGGAGTGCCCTAGCATTTAAGTGAGAAATAATCAAAATCAGGATTGGCTAAAGCTCTAGGATTAAAAAAGCTAAAGATAGCTTGTGATGTGAGTGCATACTTCTCTAAGGATATTGTAAATGATCTCAACGGCCTTTTGATTTGTCATGTGTACCATCAGGTGCTGCAAACAGGATAAATTCAAGAAAGATGGGAATGATGAATCAAGAAAGAACTCTGGCCTCTTTAAGTATGAATCCCCTATATATCTAGAAACCTAATAGGAAAGCATCCACTCACGCAAAAAGCCGTAAAAGATCATAAGAAGACATTTATTAATTACTACTGCAAGCAAATAAATCTGAGTATTGATGAAGACAGTAATATGACTACGTGATTATCTAAAAACTAGTAAATGTGACTATTAAATTCATATATGATCAAAGACAGACTCTGGCATGGCTTGTTCAGCAGACAGCTTTCAATTCCTTGAGGAATTCATAATGCAGGGTAGAAGTTCCCCATAACAAGAGAAACTTGCTTTCTGACCTTCAATCTTTTCAAAGTTCTTGGATTTTAAAAAATGATAAACAAATCAATTTGATGGAACCATCCATCAGTTTGCTTAAACACAATAAACTTTATAAAACATCAGTCATTCTGAGGGGGGCGGGGCGGGGAAGGGAAGGTGGATTAGAATATAATGGTGTTCTAGGACAAGGTTTTAGGATTTTCTTACATTTTTACTTTTATTATTCTGGAATTATTCGATTAGGAATCTTGTGACCTAGGTATGGAGTAGCCTATATTTTAGTGGCTTTCCAGGTTCATGATAATTTAGTTTTCCTATTTTATTGATTGTTAGTTCTACAAGAATTAGAATTATTTTATCATAAACACTAATGCAATCCTAAGGGAAAGGAAGTTCATCCTTTTGACTAATGACTATAATAATAAGAACCGGTTTCTTCATGGTATTCCTCGTGGATTCAAGGCTTCCCTTGTGAATTTACTAGAACAATATCTAGTCTTCTTCATGTTATCATTGCTATGACAACTGGTAATGAGGTCTTTCTTCCTTGCTACAGCTGCAATGGATGCTGATAATAATCAGCATCCACCAAACCTCATGGACCAACCAGAAGAGCAGGTTTGCAAGCATTGGAGATATGGCTTGTGGTAAACCTATTGGTGGATGCATTCATTCTCATCCAAAATTCATTCTCATCCAAAGAGCAGGTTGTGGTTATTTTGAAGATATTCTTGATTGGATATAAAAGATTTTTCAAATAAATCTTCTAAAAGAAGAAAAGCGGAGGGATATACTATTAAAAGCTTATGGTTGGGGGGTTATATTTGCGATTTTTAAGAGAACAAGAGTCATAACGGATAATTTTTTGCCAATGAGCAATTATTGGTGTAAAAATATAAGCACAAAGCACCAAAAAGTGAACTCATACCAAAGATCTCCTTAAAGAGTTCATGCCTCGCGAGACCCACACCCAAGAAATCAATTATGCTCGATGAGACCACCAGAAGAGCAGGTTTGCAAGCATTGGAGATATTGCTTGTGGTAAACCTATTGGTGGGCATTCATTCTCATCCAAAATTCATTCTCATCCAAAGAGCAGGTTGTGGTTATTTTGAAGATATTCTTGATTGGATATAAAAGATTTTTCAAATAAATCTTCTAAAAGAAGAAAAGCGGAGGGATATACTATTAAAAGCTTATGGTTGGGGGGTTATATTTGCGATTTTTAAGAGAACAAGAGTCATAACGGATAATTTTTTGCCAATGAGCAATTATTGGTGTAAAAATATAAGCACAAAGCACCAAAAAGTGAACTCATTCATGCCAAAGATCTCCTTAAAGAGTTCATGCCTCGCGAGACCCACACCCAAGAAATCAATCGATAATGAATGGAAGAGAATAAATCAATTATGCTCGATGAGACCACGCCCAATAAATCAATCAATAATGCATGGAAGAGAATAACCCGAAGGAGAGTATTGAGGAAAAACTGTTAATGTGTTAAAAATGAAATGCAGAAGATATGAAGAGAGCTTTAAGGTGATTGTTGAACACTTAAAAGGAGAGAATTTATGACAATGTCCTATGAGATTTTTTAGTAAGAAGGAAGTCGTGCCAAGAGTCCCTAAAGAGTTTATATAGTTGATGAGACTCATGCCTAAGAAATCAATCAATAATGCGCGGAAGAGAATAACTTGAAGGAGGGTAATCGAGGAAAAGACTGTTAATGTGCTAAAAATGATGGAAGCGTAGAAGATATGAAAAGGAGCTTTATCAGAAGGGGAAAGTTTGATAAAGGAGCTTTTAAGCCCTTTTGCTTGCGGAGAAATGCCCCCTTCTTGAGGAAAAAGCTCGTTTTAGGAATGTATTAAGAAACTGCCCTTCCATATAATAGATCGTCGTGCCATAAAGTCCCAATAACTTACTAACCTCTTGAACGACGATGGACAGCAACGAAGCTACGAAAGACGTTCCATCAAAGGTGATTGTTGAGTATTTAAAGGAGAGAATTTATGACAATGTCCATGCTGAGAATTTTCGGTAAGAAGGAAGTCAAGTCTCCTTTTTACAACATATGCAATCAACAACCATAAAAATCAATCTTCACCAAAGCCTTGCCAAAAAATATTAATTTTAAGCACAAATTGGATGAGGACAAGTGTAGATATGTTTCATCGTTTCAAGATGAGGAAAATTGAGTCGATAGATTGGAGGTGCTAGGGCTCCCTCTTCAAATCCTAATCATGGGACTTGTAGATGTAAGTATGATATATGAAAAGTCGTGGTCACATGGACTGACAGTTGGTAGGTATGATACCTTTTACGAGATATCACACGTCATAGCTAATTCTCTCTCACACTTTCACAAACCATTCCATCTAGCCTCTAAGACACCTGGACAAACCATTCCATCTAGCCTTTAAGACATATTGCTTTCTTTGGTCAATCTTAGGGTCGTGGCACTTGTAGATGTAGGTATCATCTATGGAAAGTCTATGTCATAAACTAACAGTTGATAGGTATGATACGTGTTACGAGATATCAAACGTCATAATCAATACTCACTCTCACTTTATAAGTTTAGTTGTGACTCCCCAAAATTAGAATAACATTCAGAGCAACGATAACTAATAAAGTGGAAAACAACGTAACGATACTACCAATCCAAGCATAAGGTAATACAAAGTATAATTACAAAGACCCAAAAGAAGAGTGCGAGAAAGACAAAAATAAAGAAGTTCCAAGGTTAGGGGGGGTGCAACAAAAGTCCAAAGAGGGTCTGAAAGGTGAGACTTTAGCTTCCTGAGGGTCCATCCTACAAGGAAATAGAAGAATGGAGTCAGTTTGATATAAACTGGAGTCTCGCCTTTCAGACCCTTTTTGAATTTTTGTTGCACCCCTAACATCAGAACTTCTTTACTTTTGTCTTTCTCTGGCCCTTCTTTTGGGTCTGTGATAACTATACTTTGTATTACTTTATGCATGGAAGGGTAGTATCGTTACGCTCTTTTCCGCTTTATTAGTTATTGTCGCTCTAGATGTTACTCGAATTTCGGGACGTTACACTGGTCAAACTGAAGATGCCCTAAAAAGGGTGCACGCCCGACCATCTTCTCAAATACCATTCCATCTAGACTCTAAGACGCATGATTTGTTTGGTCTAGAGTAGGAGTACCTAGGCCCTACTCCTAGCCTAAGATATTACGAGTAATCTTTTAGAAAAGTTCACTGGTTAGGCCATGAGGCACCCAATTAGGAGCATAGTCGAGGGGCTGAGAGCAATGCAAGCAATGACTCTTAAGGATATGAATTAGATACTTGTGACTTGTGAGAAGAACTGGCGGAGGCTAACTGATCAAGTCAAGTTATGACACGACATGCTTCACTGAGTTTACCCAGCTAATGTTTTGAGGGCATTGTTTGGTTCAAAGTAAGAATACCTAGGCCCTGCTCCTAGTCTAAGATATTGCGAGTAGTCTTTTAGAAGAGTTCACTAGTTAGACCATAAGGCACCAAGTAGACGCATATAGCTAAGCGGCTGAGAGCAATGCAAGCAACGGCTTTCAAGGATATGGACGAGGCACTTGTGAGAAAAATCGGCAGAGGCAAACTGATCAAGTTAAGTTATGCCATGCCATTCTTCACTCGTTTTACCCATCATAATGTGTTGAGGGCAATGAGCCAATGAGGGCCAAGTTCAAGATTAAGGATAGTCTACGAGTTCCCGATTAGATTAAGCTATATAACCCTAGAACTCATCTATAGAACGTTAAGGAGGTAATATGGATTGCTCAATAGGCAACGAGCTATGAGGTACGTGTATGGATGATATATGTATAAATATTGACACAAGTACATTGACAAAATAAAACTAGAAAAAAAGTTTGGTACAAGCACAACTAGGTATATCAATAAAATAAAATAAAAGTAGTTTGGAGTAATGCGTTATATTTGACAATTAGAAAACCAAATGCAAAATTACTGAGTGATCTAGTTTATTTAGGATCCAACGTACAAGAGGCATTTTAATGCTAAAAGTAAGGTACAAACCAAAGATACATGTGACTACATTAAAGAACCTACAAACCAAATATACATGTGACTACATTAAAGAACCTACAAACCAAAGCTTAATCCTAAAATCACGCTAAGTTTTGAAAAAGGCCCTATAAAGCTAACTTCATCTCTGCATAAAAATAAGTACTCAGGTTGGATACAATATGGGCATTATGGGATACTATAAAAACTAAGGAAAAAAACTTGGGTACGCGTCTTGCATGCACGGTGGATATGCATGGTACCATGCAAACTACCAATACCTAATATGTAGTCGACAAGAGTACGATATGTTTTTTGAAATTATCATACTTCACAGCAAGCGAACCAGGATGGCTTACTCATAGGAGGCGAGGTGAAATAGAATGGCATGTTCCTAGGATTATGTTATTGAACTCTTTAGAACTACCACATGGTGGTGAAATGTGGTGACTTTCGCTATACCCACATAGAAAACTCACCCCACTTAGTTAATTGTGAGCACAACTAATGTTTGTGTGTTTGTAGGAGCCGAGGCGAACTAATTGCATCTGTGCAGAGGAAACTTACAAGCATACTACAACAATGTGAACAAGGTTTGAAAAATAAATACTCTTGACATTATTTTGTAACTTGGTCTTTTATTTACTCCCATAATACTTTTAAGCATATTCAAACCGAGTTTGATGCAAGATATTAATAAATAAGAATAGTAATAAGCTTCAAAGTACATACCAATTTGGTTTGAATATTGGGGAGATCTAAAAGTATAAGTAGGATAGTTTGAATATGCTTAAAAGTATTATGGGAGTAAATAAAAGACCAAGTTACAAGTTTGGTTGAATATTGGGGAGATCTAAAAGTTTGTAGGATAACCAAATTACAAGCAACATTCTATTAAAAAATAAGAATAGTAATAAGCTTCAAAGTACATACCACTTTGGTTTGAATATTTGGGAGATCCAAAATTATAAGCAGGGTATCCAAAATTACAAGCAACTATTTTATTTACTCCCACAATACTTTTGAGCATATTCAAACCAAGTTCGATTCAAGATATTAAAAAATAAGAATAGTAATAAGCTTCAAAGTGGTTTGAATATTAGGGAGATCCAAAATTATAAGCAGGATATCCAAAATTGCACATTCTATCCATCCCCAAAAGATAAGTGGAGGGTGGGTTTGTCCAGTGAGAATACTTCTATCTGCTGTAAATGTAGTAGTATGCTATCTATCCAAATTGTATACTCCGAAAATTAAAAAGAATAGGTTAATAGAAGACAACTAATTGGAGTACATTAGCAGTTCAGATTATTTATGACATAGAATTGGGCAACCCCACCTTCCACCTATCTGCTGTGAATGTAGTAGTATGCTATCTATCCAAATTGTATACTCCGGAAATCAAAAGGAATAGGTTAATACAAGACAACTAATTGGAGTACACTATTAGTTCAGAATATTGATGACATAGAATTGGACTAACCCACCCTCCTCCTCCACCTAGGGGTATAGGAAACCAATTGAAGTCCAATATATTGGGGGTTTTCAGTGATCAAAGCAAGAACTTTTTATATTTCAAAGGCTGTGTAACAAATCACAAAGTACAACAATTCAAGTTTATGCATATTTGATAGGCCAAACAGGCAAGGATGCAAAGATACATAATACATACCTTATGCATATTCAAACCACTTCTTTTAGGCAAAACAAATGTTGTCGGAGCAAATATAAAAAATATTGATAACTTCACTGGCTGCATTTGGGTGTTAGTTGTTGGTGAATACCGTGCATCTCGTGCATCCAACAAAAAGCTGAGAGAAATGCCTGGACTTCCCATCTAAGCCAAACCAAGCACAACTTCCATTCTCTATTCAAAGCAGAAAATCTGCAGATAAAATTTGGCAATTCTAGCATTTGTAATGGTTAAGAAAACTGCATGGATCTGTACCTTCGATGCTCTTGGATATCTACACGGCACTTTCAAAGTGATTGAACAGAGAACACGATTAGAATTTGCAACAAATGGGAAGCCCTTAAAATTACGGTTAGATGAATCTTAATGCCAAGATTTGGCCAGTTGCTGATTTATCAATTCTGTTAAATGCTATATCCTGTCATATTAGTGATTCTAAAGGTTGTATTAGAAAAGGTAACATCAAAACTTCATTTTATGATGTTAACACTGCCCATCTTGTTTCAGACCTTTTCTTCAATCATCTGCTTAACCAAATCTTGTATTATATTGAAGTTTTGATGTTATTAAACTAAAATTGATGGAGAGAACACAGTACTTTGTTTAGCTAATAGATTTTACAAGTGAGGCAGATTTTGCCTTTTACTCTTAATACTTCATAATGGAAGAATATGTTCCTGGGTCAATGTTACTAAAGTTTTACTTCTTTTTTTTTTTAATACCTTTTTGCTGAAGTTTACTCTCAACTGCAAATCAATCATTTTTTTTATTTTAATGAAGCTTACAAATCATCAATGATCAAAATGCAGAATCAAATTAGATCAAATAGAGCTCCATATAAGTCAACATCAAGGGCAAATGGGAACTTTTATAACTAAAGTACAACAAATATTTCGCTGCAGTGACAAACAACATATGTAAGAATAGGTAACATAAGTTAGATGCTAGTGTAAAGGGCCAAGCCTTTTCCACCATTTCTTTGAGGTAAGATCAAAATTTCCACAAACGGTACAAGATAACTTGGTCTAAACAATGTCATTTATCAAGCGCTTGTGACGGTTGTGATGCTTCTCCAAGAAGACTTTTGAAGCCCCTTCAACAGTTCTACGCCAAGTCTACATGAGAAGAAAATACAGAGAGAAAAAATACAGTGATTCAGTTACGTATGTCATTGACATTTAGTTGACATTAAACTACTACAGTTCATAATGACTAAGCAAAAATCAAGTTACCGTGTGGGGTTGGCCTTTTCAAAATACTCTGTTGATGAAAATGAAGATACAAAGTAAACAGTAATAATGAGTGGAAAAATATGAGAGATGAGTTTTTGGAAAGTACAAGTGTTACTGAAAACTCAGAAGTACATGGCGATTTCATGTTAAATGCAAATATAATGCTACATTGGGAGAAGCCGCAGATGGCAGAATAATTTGATCTTGGCCTCAAGGAAGAAATATGCACTAGGACTGCCGATTTTTGTGATGAGGTAAAGAAGTAGTAATCGCGTCTGTAAAACTCAATCTTGATAGTGAAGGCAGGAGTAGTTATGCGCTACAGCCAACCCTGCTAGTTAATGCAATTGCAGTTAACAAGCAATAATTGTACACTTGCCACATTTTATACCACATGAAGAGTGGTTTGTTAGGCATCTTAGGTGCACTTTCAAGCTTATGTTCTTTCTTAATTGAAAAACCCATTTTTAAGGGAAGTCAAATTCAAATACTGTAATTACCCCAAAAAAAAATTCAAATTCTGCTAAAAATGTTGATTCCAAGAATTTATTGGATAGTTGACTGCCTCCATATAAGGCTACATAAGAGCAATCTAACTAGAAAAAATGTGGTTGCTCATCAACAACTTAGTCAAAGTTCAGCGGCTTGTTAAAGTTGTAAGGAGATTTTATTAAAGCAATAGAGATGCCTCCAAAATTGTGATAGTGCCAAACATCAGAGAAAAACCCAAAGTTCTCATAAAGATTAATGAATGTTGATAAAAAGTATAATTGGATCTAAGATAGGCAGAATATGAAGCTGAAACAATTCATACAAGAATAATTAAGATTGATAACCAAGATCCTAACTAAGGAAATCATAGCAGGTATGGTGGAATGACCATCTTATATGGAGGAATGACCCTACAAGCACTCCAAATTCCTTTTATTTAGGGTAATCAGATACATGATTAGCCTATGTAGAGGACTAACACATTATATACATTTCATGCATGCATGTTACAGAAATTTTCTGACGTAACTTATCTAGGGGTGAATTTCTGTCAAGTGGACTAAATTTACATGTGGCAGGTATGGCACATGTCTAAATTTTAATCATAATGTAACTTACTAGGTTCTTTAAATCAGTGTTTTTTATCTTCTGCTTCAATACTCCAAGTGCATAGAAAGTGATACTAGATTAGTCTTTGCGCAAGTATATATAAGGAGTGATTTATTATGTTGTCACCTAAGCCAAGGAAAGGCAGAAAAGTGCTGGAAAAAATGGACTTTTCACCACTTTCAAGTGCGAATTATTTAGAAGTAATGATCTTTATTAGGTGACAACATAAAGGGTATACAAAAAGGAAAAATGGTAGGGACAGAAAAAAAAAAGGGCACCCAAAACCTTCGCTCAATACTCCACATGCATAGAAAAGTGATACTAGATTAGTCTTTGCACAAGTATATAAGCTAAGAAGCATGGACATTTCTACAAACGATGCGTGTCGTGTCAGACACTCGTGTCGGACCCGACACTCTTCGGACACTCCTAAATTTATGTCGAACACTTTTTAAGCGTATCTTAATTAAAAAATTAAATTTAATATGTCATATATTTCTTCTATTATGTCTAGGCAACCAAGAGGGGGAGTGAATTAGGTCTTTTCACAATAAAGGAATTTAAAACCTTTTTTAAAAAAAATATTTTAATATTGCAATAAAGCAAGGTATGTAAGAATGTAATTAAGGCAAATATTAAAAGATGAGGGATAGAAAAAAAGAACCAGACACCAGGGATTTATAGTGGTGACATATATTAAAAGATGAGGGATAGAAAAAAAGAACCAGACACCAGGGATTTATAGTGGTTCGACTTTATCGTAGCCTACATCCACTCCTCAATATCTCCCTTGAGTATTTCCACTATTCAAAATACTTCCGGGCATATTCCAAGCCTTTACAAGCTTCAAGATTCCACTTGAGCTATCTGAATGTTTACGGGTACATTCACAAGCCTGTTACAGCTTTAAGAAGATCCTATGAAAATAAGTTCCTGTTTTCTTCTAATCTCTCTTGAACTCTTCTTTGATGAGTTTCACTCACTCACTCAAAGGCTGACAGGGTGACTC
>JAOTRH010071494.1:0-17843 GCA_034768845.1 Heliamphora exappendiculata | reverse complement strand
CTTTGTTGTTGAGAGCATACCACATGTAATAAATTCCTTTAATATATAATTCCTTTGATATTAAATTTTACTACATTTTAATGTTCTAGTTTTGAATATAACATTTTGGTTGATCCCAAGGGCTAAAATACAAGGAATGTCGATTTCAAGCATGGGAAAAATTAACCAAATTATCTTTAGTTCAGAAATAGGACTTCTAAACGTTGCTTTTGTTTATGAGAAAAATCTTATAAATAGACATAAATTAACTACAGAACTAATTTTAAAAAAAAAAAGTTTTATTGATAAAAGTTTATATTATTTGTTTAATTCCGTGTAAAGTATGCTTTTAATGTAAAAATCTTCAAAAGTATTTTGTACCAATAAACTAAACATAAACTTTATTAACAATTTAAAATAAATAGCTCAGATTTATATAGTGTAGGTTGTAGTTTAAATGAATATAAATAATTCGTTTTAAACTATAAATATAATTTTGAGTTTATAATTAATTTATTTCTCTTTACCTCTCATGGATTGAGCTTAAAAAGCTAATGAATAGTCATCAAATTCATATTCCCTGCACTTAATAATTATTAATTAATGTACACATATTAATAAATAGAAAAATGGTTGTGGATGGGTACCAAATTCATAGTCACTAGAATATATACTTATTAATGCTCATAGCCACTTAGACTCATCCTGGCCACGCAAGTTGGAAAGGAAGTGTGACATGAAAATGTAGAATGTGGGAGAGAAAGGGAAAGAAGAAAGATGCATACTTCAAAAAATAAAAAACAAAACAAAATTTTTTTTTGTTTTATGTTATATTATTTACGTGATTTTCTTATTTAATGATACGATTAAAAAATATTTTCAGTAAAATATTATCAACTTTTTTTTCAAATTTGTTGATTGGTTAAAGATAGTTAGTTCATCATTTTTCATTCAAATTGAATAATTTAGAATATCTACGTATAAGTGGTTGTGATAGTAAATAAAATCATATTTGAGCCCTTTTAAAGGTTAGATTTTGTTTTTTGCAAAAAAAATCAGCTATTAAGCTACATTGTTTGGCCATTTTAAAAAGCAAAAAACTTTTTTTAACTCTTTTTTTAAAGAAAAAAACTTATATATATCCCAAACACACTAATTTTTTTTGTAGTAAAATAAATATAATACACTCAATTAAAAAAATTAATTTTTCTCAAAAAAAAACGTGCTAATGATGTTGTTTGGTATTACTAAAATTAGTAACTTATAGATTGTAACTTATAGCAGAAGTTATGAATGTTTAGTAAAAATTATAATTTATAACTAAAATAAAACAAAAAGTAGTTATAATTTATATCAGCAGTTATAGGTATTTAAAAAAAATTATAACTTATAACTAAAACTAGTACCAAAAAACTAAAAACTACTAAGAACATCTTTGCTAAATTAGTATAATATTCTAAACACTACAACTTAAAAACAAAAAGTAAAGGCATTTTAAACAGTTTAATAAAAAGCAAAAAAGCTTCTACAAAAAATTATCTCAAATAATTTAATTTTTTCTTTTTTAAAAAAAATTGTATCTCTTCAAAACTAAGTTTTTTTTTAACAAAAACAAAAATTAAATTGCCAATCAAACCCTTCATATGCATTAACAGTTTTTTTATCTAGATTAATTATTGCGCAAAGATATTCAAGTAGTAAGGTGAATAACAAACTAATAGAGACAATTTATTAATATTAATATATTTTTAAAAATAAAAATTATTATTATTATAATAAATAATAATAGAGAAAATATCTTATATAAATTTTTATTCTCCTTAGTCTTGCTGTGCTTACCATTTTACAATGTCACAATTCTCATTAATTAAGTCTTATTTTGGCGAGTTAACTTTAAATTAAGATTTTTTTTTGTTTAAAATTGCTTTAAAATAAATAAGTAAAAAATTTGTTTGATGAACTATGACTTTAAGCCAAAAAATAATAAGTCAAAAAACTTGGTTTAAAATAACTTTAAGTCAAAAAATAAAAAAATTTGTTTAAAATTGTTATAATTTTTTAAAATTTATTTTTAGATAATTTTATATTTAATATAAATCTTATTTGATAAATTTTGACAAATAAATTTTAAAATATAAATTTATTAAAAATAAATGTATTTAATAAAAATTATGATATTTTTAAAATATATAAAAAAATTATGTAAAAAAATAAACATTCTAAAAACTTTTGAGTTACCAAATGAGAATTTTTAACTTTTAAAATTTTAAATAAAAAATAAAAAATTTGACCAAACGTGACTTTACTGATAGCGTCATATAATAGTACTGTCAGTGACCAGTCATCGTACCCAACTTGTACTCGGAGTTTGGAATGAGGAAGAAAGTGAATTTGTAGTGAATTTTTAAAGAAATTTAACATTAACATGCATATATATATATATATATATATATATATATATATTGTGCTAGTAAATTACCCATATTTAAAAAAAAATTTAAAATTAAATTGATTCTGATATAATTTAATCTGCATTGCTTTTTTACTAAGTGAAGTTTTGATAAATCTTTATATTATTAGGTACTTATTCTCTTAAATTATGCATACAATACCATATTTATATATTATTCGTATTTTTCTTTTTATGCTATTTTAAATAACAAATTATTTATAAAATAAGTACTATTAACCAATAAAATTTATAATTTCAACAATGTAAAAACATGTAAAAAAATGAGTTTTAACTATAAATAATATTAAACTAATTTAATAATTCTATACTTTACAAATTATATTACGTTTAAAATAGAAAAAGAATTATAAATCAAAATTTGGAAAATATTTTTTTGTATTTTAAAAAGTAAAACTTCTTTTTATAAGAATTGATAGCCATCAATCAAATCTAGATATATTTTGGTAATTTTTTTATCAAATTAATATTAATTTTGAATTTTAAATTAAAATGCATCGCAGATGCTCAACCGTCATTAAGAATAGAGAAAAAATATTTTTGTGAGAATTAATTTTAAATATAAATTTAAATTAAAAATTATAAAAATTGAGATGTTTGGGCTATGTTGCAGACCCACTATTGCGCTGGAGAGCACCCACGCTTGGTTTGAGTCTTTGTGGTGTTGACTTGTTTCCTTATTTTATATATGTTTATTTATTTATTTATGTTTTGATTCATTTTATAGAAATTAAATAAATACTTTAAATTAAAATATGAATTTAATTGAAAAATAAAAAAATCAAAATAAGCTACTTTTTATTTTTTATTTTGAATATTTATTTATTTTTTATCCTTTTGTAATTTGTTATATTTCTGAGACCTAGCCAAAATAAATAAAAAGGCCAAATAGTTCTAAAATATCTCAAACCAAACGTGAAGAATTTTTGAAAAAATACTTGGGGAAAGAGTCGACAGGCGTCGACCAAATTTTTTTTATTTGAAATAAATAATTTCGTATTTGTATTTGCAAGATTTAGATTAATAATTTGTAAATTTTAAGTTATTTTTAGAATAATTAATACCAAGCTCTCTTGTATTATTAACACTAGACTTTAAATTATTATGTTTTCTTTATTTAACAGACAATAATAACTCTATAAATATTATCTATTTCTTTATTTCACTATAATCAAACATAAATAAAACCTTTCATTGTATTAATAGTTTTATTCATAATATATAAGTTTAAAATAAATATGTACGGAGACAAACTCAGGATTTTGGTCTAGGGTGACAAACAAATACACAAACAATTTTCAAAAAAATAAAGTATGAAGTTTAACATAAATTTTTATTTGACATAAAAAGAGAAAACACCAAAATATATGTATAAATAAGCAAACTTTTTTTATTCACTCAGTAAATATAAGTATAGTATTGCTATTGTAAAATTTAATACTATATTAAATAAAAATACCTCATAAAATTGCCATAGAGTATTCAAGAACACCAAATAATTAGTATGATCTTCCTATTGTGGATCCAATTCCAACCCTAGTGGAGTCCACTGAGGTTTGTTTTTTAGACTCTTTGGCATCTACTAGAAAGCATTGTTAGTTAAGCTCATCTTGTAATAATAATTTATTTACTTATTTAGTATTTTTAATTAGTTTTTTTTATTATTTATATAAATTATTATATTTTCAGTCTTTTTATCAAGACGAGTTAAAAATAATTATTTTTTTCATATCAAAATTCTTACTTGTTTGATTTGTATATCTAAAATGATTTTAAAAAGTTAAAAAAAAAGATAAAATACAAAAAGTAAAAAAACAAATAAATAAAAATTTCAAAATCTAACATTTTATGCAAAAAAGACTTTTTTAAGGAACTAATGCCCCAGAATGGTTAAGGTTGTGTAATTTTTTTAATTATCACACACATTTACGTGGATCTCACTAATTTGAATTATTCTTTGCGAAGGTGGAGAGAATATTGCAAGGTTTAGAAAGAATTCTTGATTATTTTTTAAAATATTTTAAGACGTTTGAGTTAATTTTGCTTATCTCAATTAATATTAGTGTGATGGTGTCGTACTGGTTGCAAGAGACCTAATTATTAAATGTGATACGAAAAGCTTATGATTGGGTAGGCAGTGGAAAAGCTATTTTCAAAAGTACCATAGTAATATATATATATATATATGATATTTTTGTCATGTCAGGTCTTGTAATGTGATGTATTTTTTGACTATGACACGACAAGCTCTAGTGTAATGGGTACTTAAAAAGGAAGATGGTGGGAAAGAAAGAAAGGGGAAGAGAAGAGGTGGTGGAATATGTCATGTAGATCATTGAAAAAGAAGTAAAAAGGGAGTTATGATCTAATTAACTTACCATAAATGATCGTATAACATTTTGATTCCAAACACCATAATGTAGGTAAGTAGTATGTATGTTGTTTATACAATCTTTACTGTAATGAATAAATATTCTGAAATAATTATTGAGTTTCTGTTAACACATGCAAGAAGATGACAAGCCTTTTTAGAACATAGATGAGGATTCTGTGTATTAAGAACTCAGCTCTGCACAAGGAGCGATAGCAAGCAGAAAAACCTTCATTTTTTTTATTTATAAATTTTCTATTAACGCCAAATAATTTGGAAAGTACGGCAGCTGCTGAGATAAAGCTAGGTTGCTAGAGGTGGACTAGGTGAGAATTTAGGCAATCTAGAGAAGTAATAGAGGTTTGGAGTTTAGTTTATACCTAATAGCTTTTGTTTTAAATTTCCTTCCCCAATGTCTGGATTATGTAGGAAGACATCAAGTTGGAGATGTGTTCTAGGAGATGTTTATTATTATCACCTTGTCTTTCAACATTTGGAATTGCTTGTATTTCTGCTGGGAGTTTGCTCTCTTATCAAATCATCATGTTATAAATAATAGCTGAGTTGACCATCTTCTAAATATTCTATCCATTGGTGGTTTTTAGATGGACATTAAATCACTGGAGCATAATCCATTCAGTTTTTTTTTTCTTATGTTCAATAATTTTCTATTGGATCTTTTTTTTTTTTTTTCCAATTTTTGAACAACTTGTTTACTATTTTTTGGTTCTCTGCTAATTTTGTCTTCTGAATTGGACTAACCTGCAGATTCCAGAGTGTGGCTAGCATTGTTCTTCTCAACACTAGTTTAAGTGACGAATTTGTTGAAATTGTTACTTCTTCTTTAGCAAGAATTCTCTTAATTTGTATTGTGACAAATTTTAAATTATTAGGTATTTTTTTTAATTTGATATAATTGATCAAAAGATTATTGAGTGCATATGAATATATATTTCGTTTAAAATTTAATGAATTTTTTCACTACAGTCATAGTAATTTATTTTGTTGTCTTGTATTTGAGACTTGGAGTTCATTATGTTGAAAACGCTCTTTTACAGTTAGCGTTTATACTTCACGCTTATGTTTTGTGGAAATGATAGCTAGAACTAAATATGTAGAAACTTGAATTTGAAGCTAGGTAGAATTGTAGAATTATAAAATTTGTGAATTGCATTAGTTGACAGAGCTATCATAGATGAAAAAGACTCGAAATAACATCAGGTGCGTGTCAGTGCGCATTGGGCACGCGTGCGAGGGGCATCTTGTGTGTTGGTTGGAGCGCCGGGGTAAATTACAGTTATAATTCGTAATAGTTATAAGATAATTGATCATGGTTTTTACGCGTGATTATTAAAAAAATAAGATTGTATTTTTTATTATTTTAATCACACTTTTTAAATTTTAACGAACGTAAAAAGTGTGGTTGACAATGCTAATACCGAGATGTTAAAGACTTACAATCACACTAATTTTATTTTTATATTTTTTAATATTTTTAATTACATTTTTTGTTATTTTTAATCACACTTTTCTGTTTTTATCACGCACAAATAATGTGGTCAATAATGTGAAATCGACTTAACATCACTAATTTCATTTTTTATCATGCTTTTAGTTATTTTTAATCACGCGTTTAGTTATTTTTAATCACACTTTTAAATTTTTAAGACGCATAAAAAGTATGATCGATAATACAAAATTGAGATTTTAAAATTTTAACAATCACATTAATTCTATTTTTAATTATATTTTTTTATGTTTTTAATTACCCGTAAAATTCGTAATGAAAAGTTTCTAACTTTAGAACACACCTACATACACCACCATTGAAAAAACGTAATTATAATTTTAATATTACGTTTATTTCAACTGTTTTTTAGTAGTATTTTTATAATTATTGCACACATTTACGTGAATCTCACGAATTTGAAATATTCTTTGGGAAGGTGGAGAGAAAATTGCTACATTTAGAAATAATTTTAATTATTTTTTTATAAATATTTTAATACGTTTGAGTCAATTTGTGCTTATCTCAATTAATATTAGTGTGATCATGTTGAACCGGCTACCACAGACCAATTAAATGTGATACGAAAAGCTTATGATTGGGTAGGCAGAGAAAAAGCTATTTTTAAAAGTAACATAGTAATATATATATATGATATTTTTGTCATGTCAGGTCTTGTAATGTGATGTATTTTTTGACTATGAGACGACAAGCCGTGAAATGGGTACTTAAAAGGAAAAAGGTGGGAAAGAAATAAAGGGGAAGAGAAGAGGTGGTGGAATATGACATGTAAATCATTGAAAAAGAAGTAAAAAATAGAAATCTCATTTGATAATTGGTACAAATTTAATAAAATTAATAAAGAAATAAAAATAAAAATGATGTAAGATTATAATGAGACGAGATTAGTTTTTTTACGTTTAATTTTGATAAAATAATATAATAAATCATATGAATTCATATTTATGTAATGAAAAAAAGAAGCTTTCACATTTCTTCGCCTCTCAAATTCTCTCTCGCATCTATCTCTGTGCGTCTTCTCACTAGTTTTTGTTTCGAATTTTGTTGGAGAAATTTGTGAAGATTCCAAAATTACGAACTCACGCTGCCACCAACACTAAAGTAGAGTTTTCGTTGGATGCTCCAAAACAGAGAACCCAACTCATCTGGTAGAGTTAGTGAATTAGAATGGTATAATCGGGATTTTTTTGCTCGTCTTAGCTCTTAGATTTAAAACTTCTTAAGTGCTATTAATTTTTTAGGGCCAATTTATACGAGATTTTATCTCGATTTTAATTGGAATCTTTGCAAGTGCACGGTGGGATTAGTCTTCCGAAATTAGTCGAGTTACGGATAAACTGGTCCGTACATCTTGAATTATCAAAAAAAAAAATTGAGATTTCCGTTATTAGTTAAGGCCCTTGAGGGTAAAATTAACAAAATGGTTTTTAATATCATCAGGCGACTCATTGTAACCACCTATGGCCATCGAGTTTTCTCAAACCCTCTTATTCGGGCTCTGATCTAGCCAATTCGGCCTTGTAATAGCAAAATAAACACTGAGTTGCTAAGCTTAGTAATAGCAAAACAAACACTAAATTGCTAAGCCTAGCGTATTGTTAATACAATTCGTAGGTCTAAATTTTTTATCAAACATGGCTAGAGGATATTGTATATCCTCTTTAGTTAGAAGTTTATTTTACCCTTGTAAATTGATTGCCATGCATATTCATCACACTCACTCTTCACAAATGTAATTGATTTTGCCATATTCATCACAGTCACTCTTCCCTTAAGGAAAGCTACGTTGGATTCGAGAAAAAAATGTAGTTTTTTAGATTCCTAATAACGTACACTTTTATTGATCAATGTATGTTTCGATTTCGCCAGGTAATGGAAAACAAATGAGACATGTATCTTGATCTTCTCCAAGATGATTATCTTGAAGGGTGAATACAGTTACACTATATTTTCTTTCTATATATACACTTATTTGTATATATCTTTATTGTTATTATATATACACCGTATAAAGCAATTCATGATTATGCGACAGTGTTATATTGATAAATAGATCTACAAACGGAATCAACAATTGCTTATTGATAATAGTGTTGTGTATGGATACGGTGAAACATGTTATGTTTTATGTAGATAGCATTGTCGAAGTTATTAAGCGGTTACAAAGCGTGAGCCGGTTTCGTTCGCACCAAAAGAGGGGTTTACATATAATAATAGTATAGATGCGGTGAAACATGTTGTGTTTTATGGGAGTGTTTGGCTAAATTTTTATTATTAGTTTTTAGCTTTCTACTATTGATTTTAGTTATAAGTTAAAAATTTTTTTGAACACTCACAATTTCTGTTATAATTTTTAATTATTTTTTTCTATTTTAGCAATAAGTTACAATCTTTATTAAACACTCAGAGTTTTTACTATAAATTACAATATATAAATTACTAGTTATAATATTGCCAAACACCTCCTATATAAATACACAGCATTATCAAAGTTATTAAGTGGTTAGAAAGCCTGAGCCAATTTCGTTAGCCTAAATGAGGGGTTTACGGATAGTAATAGTATAAATATTGAGAGAAAAAGGGGGAAGCACCCATGAAACATTAGCTGGCCTTCTTTTATTTAAAAGGAGAGGTGCTGACGTGGCGCCCATTGCTAAATTTGACAGCTACATCCAAGGTCAAGACAATATGGTGAAATGTAAATATATTTATAGGTATATAGCTAAGGGTATGTTGGGTATTACAGTATTTTTATGAGGGTATAAATTAAAAATATATATTTTTATCCACCATCTCTGTATCAATATTCATCTAATTTTATGAGGGTATAAATTAAAAATACATATTTTTATCCACTATCTCCGTATCAACATTCATCTAATTTTATAAAACAAAGAAACATGTGTTTTATACATATCCCAGTAGTATGTATCTCAATTTTTATCCACTGAATTTATAATTATTGTTATATTTGATGATATTTTATATCTGTCAATTTATTTATAAAAACAAGCCTTTAAAGAAAGGAACATGTTGTCACTGTGTGCATGCATTGGATTGCATTGCAATACATTGAACAAAAAAATTAGGTAATGCCCTCTTAATTTGGCAGTAAAGGCTCGAGCGCCCAACCCAAACTCCTAGGCCGGGCTTGGGTCATAGGTTCTGGGTCTAACCTTGAGCTCAAATTTTAGAAAAATAATTGTTGATGATCAGTAAAAAAAGAAAAAAAAAAAGAAAAAAAACAAAACAGACCAAAATTGAATTCCAATTTTAACCCTAGCCAGACCCCAACCTTCCCATCTTCTCCCACCAAACATTTCTTTCTCTATTAATTTCACTCAAAAGCAATAAGTATATAAATTATATACAATATCCATAAAATAATGTATGCATACGTGGCAATGTCACATTGATAAATAAAATGAGTAGGATCAAATCTATAATACATTATTTTTTGTGGTGATATATATACATGTATGCCATGAAATATACATTAATGGTGTTTGGCCAAGTTGCTTATGGTAGTTTTTGACTTTATGCTATTAATTTTAGTAATAAATTATTATATTTTTTCAAATACTCATACTTTTATTATAATTTATAATTATTTTTTTTATAAATAACTAATTTCATATATAAGTTAGTATATTTTTCAAGCACTTACAACTTCTGATACAAGTTATAATTTATAAATTATTAATTTCAATAATATCAAATACTACAATTATTTTATGCATTGTACATAGCATTATTGTACTCAAAGTGCTCTTCTTAGCTCTCATTCCCATACAAGAGAAGGGTCAAGTAATGCAATTATTATTTTTAATTATATTGGTAATATTTTGTTAAGTTGATAATTATTGTAATTATTAACTTTTTTACTTCTATTTAATTATCTTCTATAGTTATCGATATTTAATCGTTTTAGTTGTGATTGACATTATTATTTTGTCATAATGTAACATGAATAATTTTATTTATATTATGTATTATATATTTTTTAATTTTTATGTCACACAAATACTATCAATATAATACCTATAAGAAATTGAAATTTATGTTTAGAATTCTTTTAACTCATACTTGGATTGTCTATACAATCTTTTCAAAATTTTCTTACGTAACATTAATAAATTTTAGATAAATTTAAGTATAGATCATATTATCAGTTATTAATCCAAATTTAGTCCCATTGTTTAAATTTTAAGAGTTTTAGGTTCATTGTTAGTGTAACTTACCTAAATACCTTTCAAGCTGAGAGAAAAAACATACCGATATTATAGGATCCAAAAATTCACAGAAAATTCCGATATTGAAATAGTTCTCTCTCTCCCTCTATCTCTCTCTCCCTCTCTGCCTGCAACTAGTGTACATGGCACCACCGACGCCGGTGCCGCTCATCCTTCTCCTCTTCCTCGCTGTCGCTCTCTCTGCCTGCATTTAGTGCGCAACGCACCACCGACCAATAACCACAGCTGCCAACAACCATCACACTCATCCTCTTCCTCGCATCCGGTGCCGCTTATCTTCCTCATCTTCCTCGTCGTCGCTGCTCATCCTTCATATCTAAACCAACATGTACCGAAGAAAGAGTAGATATCGTCACAGCTCCTCCTCCAGGTTTGGCCCGACCAATGACCATCGCCACTCATCATCTTCCTCCTTCCTCTTCCTCTTCCTCTTCCTCTTCCTCTTCCTCCTCCACCAACAACAATGATTTTTTATACATATTCTCTATACGAACAGTGTGCAACTGATACAATTATTATTTACAAATTCTGTTTTGAACAATTTTGAAAACACTTATCAATTGAACACTGACAGAATTATCAGTTGCAAATTATTGCTAAACGAACGCACTTTCCTAGGCCACTAATACATTTTATCAATTAAAGGTTATGTTATAAGAAAATATTGCAACAGATGCTTAATAGTAATACATTTCAAACTTTATATCGGTTGTGATTTTTACAAGTGATGAAATCCTAAAAGTATTGCTTGAAAAAGTGAGTAGTGAATTTGCGATAAATGTATCGGTTCTAAATTATATTAGTTGGGTGTTGTAGGCTGAATGTTTGGCGTGAAGTGATAAATTGTATTGATTGGATGTTTTTTCAAAAAACTCTGCATAAGTTGTGGTTTCTTTGGCACAGAGAGAGAGAGATTGAGAGAGAGGTTACTCATTTTAAGGGATATTAAAGTTTTGAAAAATCTTTGAGAATTAAACTCGAAAATTTCAAATCATGAGAGATAATATTTTTAATAGGGGTATATTAAACATAATAAAATAATTTTAAATCTGATGTGATCTAATCTATTAAAAAAAATAATGGGGCTAATTCTCTTAATTATGATATCCAAAAAAATGACTAATTCGTAATTTTTTTTTAATTTTATTGATGTGCTCTTATTTATATGAGAGGTACATATCACTTCCTTTTACATAATAGAGAAAATCAATAAGGCAAAATTCTAATTTTTTTAATAAAATTATATCAATTAATAAAATAATTTAAAATGAAAGGCCTAAATAATGAATACTTTAAATCCATGTTTAGAGTCCCAAACTAAATTAGCAAGCATTCACATTCTTAGATCTATTAGTCCTAGAACATCAAATCATATCCTCCGAATTAAAAATTCATCCTTTTGGCTAGTATTGTGTTTGTTTACTCTAATTTATTCCAAATGATAAATACATATCCCATGGCCCTAGACTAATCATTTGCTTGTTTTCATACAGGATTAGATTGGAATAATAATATTGTGACAAAAATGCCTTTAGATAAAAATATCTTAAAACACATCTATTTAGTTAAAAATCTTTTGCTTGTTTAGCCAACACATCCATTACAATTGCAAAAATAAGAAAGAAATAAAGAAAAATTTAGAATAATGACTTATTTATTTAATTTACATTGTTTATTTTTATTTATAATATTTTTTTATATTTTTAGATCAAAAATATTTTACTTTACTACTTCTCCTAACCAAGATGAATAAAAAATAAAAAAATTTTAAATTTTAAATTTTAAATAATTAATAAATTTATAAATCATTTTAGTACTTGAATGTTGAGGGTAAACTTGTTATTTCCCGCTTAATCTCAATCCCAAGACATCTAATCCTACCTCACCCTCTCCCTCTCCCTCTCCCTCTCCCTTGCTTATTCCTTGTTTGTGAAATGTACGACAGGATAAATAGTCAACCCAGAAAGAGTCAAAACCTAGGATCTACTAGTAGAATTTTTTAAAGAGAAATTGAAGAATTAGAAAAGAGGTACCTATTGAGAGATTGATTTTGATTAAATCCACGCTCGCTAATCTACCCAGCTACAACCTATCCATCTTTAAAATGCCTAAACAAATTATCCACACTTTAGAAGGAATTTAAAGAAATTTTTTTATGAGAAAAAGAGAATGTTATCAAGAAGTTGCTTTTTGTGGACTGGAACAAAATCTAAATTAGTAGAAACAAAGGCGGATTAGGTGTGGCCTCTCTCTAACTTAAAAATCAAGCCTTATTATCCAAGTGGTGATGGAGATTTGGTTTTGAAAAGGATGCCCTTTGGAGAAAGATTCTGTATTCTAAGTATAGCTTGGATTTAAAAAAATGGTTCCCCAAGTTAGTAATCTTCAGCTAGTAGTAAGCGATGGTAAACTTACTCGTTTTTGGCTAATTCCCTGAGCGGACACAAAAGCCTTGAAAGATTCACATTTCAGGCTTTTCAATATAATCATACACAAAGAATCTTCTGTGCATGAAGTTCTCTCTTTGGCCAATCAGATCAGGTCATGGGGATTAAGTTGGGAAACTTTATTCAGAAGGAATCTTTTCTCCTGGGAGTTAGGTAAATGGCTAGCAATTCTTACCAAATTGGGAACTATCAATGCAGCATCAACAAAAGCTGACAAAGTAGTCTGAAAAGGTGAGAAGGATGGTCGTTTCTCAGTGTACTCGTTTCTTAGGCAATGTGAAGAAAGTAGCACCAGAATTCTTGAGAATGTATAGGCAATCTAATTTTTACCTATTCCACCCAAGTGCAAGATCTTCGGCTGGAGAGCTTTGCTAGGCAACATCGCCACCAGGGTGGTTTAGGCTCAGCGCAAGGTATTACCTTGGTCAATTAGTTTGAGCTATGTTCCATGCGATGGAGAGAATGAGTCAATGAACCACCTCCTGGTATCCTGCCCCTTTGCTTGGAAATCCTGGTGCGGAGTTCTACAATGGTAGGGTATGCTGTGGGTCACACAAAACACACTCAAGGGTCTCTTTGATTAGTGGAATGGAAGCTTTTTCAAAAACTTGAATGGCTTCTTTTGGAAGACCTACTTCTTCGCAACCATATGGTCAATCTGGATTCAAAGGAATAAGATTATTTTTTTGAAAGATCAGGTAGTTTGGGAGGAATGTATGGAGTTGATCAAGCTTAGAACAACCTTCTGGGTGAGTTTCAAACTTGGTTTGAAGGACATCACTATAGAACAAATTATCTTCAAATTAAATAAAGTGAGGGCTCTCAAACACAAAAGAAGAAAAATGAAGCTATTAGTTAAAGTGGGTTCAAGATAGAAGACTCTCCAACCCTCTACTAGGCAGTTTTTTTTTCTTCTTTTTCCTAGTTTAGTTCCTTCCCGAACTCTGCTCGTGATATTTAGCTTGAACTGTCCATTGGCCCAGTTCTTCTAAAATGCTTCCCTTCCCTGGATTGCTTTCTTGTAATTGTTTGTGCTTGAATTCAATCTACTTGCCTTTTGTTGTTTAAAAAAAAAATAATCCTAATTAATTTTTTTATAAAAACAAACATAGAATTATGGCATGTTTCGGCCTAATAGTCTAATATGACCTTATTGTCCACCGCTCCAACCATGGAATAAGAGTCGTAATGTTTTTAAAGGTTACAATTTTACTTTTTAGGTGTACACTTTTTGATTCTCATAAACAGAATTTTTTGAATTCTAGTCTTAGCGTCAACAATTCGACTGCATGCACATATTTAAAATACAGAATTAATCACACATCATTAATTTTTATTAACAACACTCTTTGTTTTGTTTAAATAACATATTATTTTACTGGTAAAAAATACTAATTTATGATTAAATCTGTAATTCAAGTTTGTGTATTTAGAAAAAAAAATTTCTAATGCCAGTGGTGGAACAAGATTCTACTGTTAAGGGTACACAACTGAAAGGATCGCTTATATATTAGGTAATATAAATTGATATATGTAAACATAATACACTTATAAAAATTTAGGAGAGTTTACTGCTCTACCGTTAAATTTGTCAGTTCAATAATTACTCATATAATTTCTATGTTTTTTTTATTTATAAAATCTTAGGTTTTGTTCAATTGATAAAAAGAAAATAAAAAATTAATAATTTTGCATGCATGTTCAGTCATTTTAAAAATAAGCAATTGATGAACAGTCAAATTTTGTAGGCGATGTACTGTTTTTCATTTAGCATAAAGTTTTTAATAAGTAATATTTATCCTCATAAAAATTATAACGTGTAAGGTCTTTTTAGGATAAAAATATCCTATAACAGATAAATTTATCTGTGTCTTTTCAAAATATATATAAATAATACATATAAATTTATCTATTTTTTATTAAAAATACGTATAAATAATACAAATAAATTTATCTGTCTTATTGAAAGTACGTATAAAAAAATAGATAAATTTATTTATGTATTTTTAAAATATGTATAAAAACATATATAAAATTATCTGTTAGGTATAAATAAGCAGACAGATAAATTTATCTATTTGCATATTGAACAGATGAATATCAAATAGATAAATTTATCTGTTTGTAGGGTATTTTTGAAAAAAATTATTCAATTGAACCTTACGTGTTAAATTTCTTGTTGATAGACCTTAAGCGTCAAAATTTATTTTTTTTGAATCTTTAGTCAAAAATTCCTTTTAAAAAATATGAATGCTACCATATTTTTTTACAAGAATTTTTCTCACACCATTATATTCTTTATTAAACAATACACAAAATTCTGTATCACAAAAATTTTAAAAATTAAAATTTTCAACTAACATTCTAAAAATTTAAATAAATAGTCAAAAGTAATATCTTTATATTTCTTCCTTTACTTCTTTTTTTCAATTTTTTAATAACAGTTATCGTTGTCGAAATCCATTTGCCGACACAGAGTTAAGAGAACCCGACAATCTTCTAAAACGACAAAGATGTTTTTTTGAAACGGTGGGCATGCACGCACTCACGTGTACAAACACGTGGTGCTAATAACTTCCGAGTTCCTTCCTTTACTTGTCCGTTTTGCAATCTCCTCTTCCAAAAATTTTAGATTAATAATATGATTATTATATTTATTAGTGAATTTTGATTTCATTTCATGTATCATTTTATGTATGTTATTTATATTATTTTATTATTTTTAGTATTTATTTTTAAATATTACACATAAAATATCATATTACGGGATATTTAAATATCGTCATTAAAACATAGTTATTATAGTATTATTAAAATTTTTATTAAAAGATTACTAATTTTTAAACAGTGAGTTTTTAAAATATAATTTAAAAATTACTAATTTTTAAACTGTAGTATTTAAATTTTTTAAAAAACACATTGTTTTTTTAAATTTTTATTTGAGTAAAATAATAATAATATAATTAATTTAAAAAGTTAACTATACTCTTAAAAGCAAAAAATTCTGTGTTAGCATTCCAAGCATGACGATTCAAAATCGAAAAGTTAAAGTAGTTTAAGACGTGTTTATAAATGTTATTGCTAATAACTTATAAATTATAATTTATAATAGAAGTTGTGAGTATTTAATGAAAACTGTAACTTGTAGCTGAAATAGAAGAAAAAATAGTTAAAAATTGTAGCAGAAGTTGTAGGTGTTTAGAAAAAATTGTAACTTATAACTAAAATCAACTAGGGGTGTACACGGTCCGATTTAGACCGATTTTAAATAAAATTAATAACCAAACTAATCTTTACGGTTTTAGTAATTTTAGAACTAAATCAAATCGTGTAATTTCTAGAACCAAACCAAACCGAACCTATTATTAACGGTTCAGTTCCGGTTTCAAATCACGGTTCTGTTAATACACAATACTCTAATATAAAGTACTAAAATATAAGCAAAAATACATTAATACTCAATAAAGATATTTTTTTATAATTCAAAATAGTAATATAAAAGTTATAATTGTCCATCACAGCACACGTAATTGTAAACGTGAAGTGAACGTAGTAATCGCTGAATGCGGAATGTCAAATGAGATTCTTTAGAGTTAACCGCAATAGCTTATCAGTTTAAGAAAGTGTAAAAGTCTGAACAGCGTGAAGTGAACGTGGTAATTTATATGTTATAATTATAAATATAAATGATATTTAAGTGATAATTATAAATTATAAATTATAAATAATATATATATATATATGTATATATATATTGAATTAAATATTTCAGTCTAGTTCAATTTTGAACCAGAATCGTAGCCTAAAATTCGTGAACCGATCCGTAATCTACAGTTTACATATTTGTATAATCGGAACCAAACCAACCCAAAGTACAACCAAATCAATCCGCACGGATTGGTCTGATTTGGACTGATTTTTCGATTTTTTTAAATTTTTGAACACCCTTAAAATCAACAGTAGTAGGAAGCTAAAAATTAATAGCAGAAGTTTGGCCAAACACCCTTTAGAGTTTTTAGCAATTTTTTAAAAAAATTTACCCTAAATATTTTATTTCAAAAAATTTAGCTTTTTTTTCTTCTTTTTAAAAAAAAAATAAAATTTAGCATTTTAAACCTTCGAAATAGAGGCTCACAGTTTCAATCAAATATTGAACAGTAATAAAATTATTTGATTTTTCTAAAACAAAAACTACTCTAAATAATTTATTTCAAAAGATTTGACTTTTTTTCTAAAAAAACTAAAACTCTTAAAATCTAAAATTTTTAAACATCCCAAAATAGAACTAAAGAGTCCCAATATTAACCACTATCAGTAGTTAGTTTATGTAAAAAAAATACAACTTGAGATATATTTAATAATTTTTAATATATTGAGTTCTAAATATTGAGCAAAAATAAAATTAATTAATCAGGTAAGAATTCTGAGACAAACTCAGAAATATCTTTTAACAATTGTCAATTATTAAAAATAAAAAATATAATTTGTAGAATAAGTAATTTTTACACCAAATATAATATTATTTTGGATATCAATAGTTTGATTATCCCAGGATTGTTAAGAATTCAACGATGATGTTATTAAACTGTAATTAATTATTCAAATTAGAACGTATTGCAAAAAAATTACACTTACTATTAAGATTTTAAATATCCACGAAAAAATCCCATAATTTTAAACTTTTAATATCGCCATTTATTAATAGAGGATATATATTTTTTGAGAGACTGCTATATCCTTAACAGGTACCTGTTTCGAATATATTTTACGAATCCAGCCGTTCACTAAAATATGT
>JAOTRH010071483.1:0-17843 GCA_034768845.1 Heliamphora exappendiculata | reverse complement strand
CGCCGCCCCCCTCTCCCTTTTAGTAAATTATTTTTGCTTTTTGGTGAGAAAGAGTTTGAGAAAGAAACCAAGGCAAAGATACACGAAGATCCGGATCGGTGCCCACTCGCCGGGATCGTCGTGTGTGTCGGGATATACGTGAGAAGATCATTGGGTTGTCTCGGATCGTTGTTCTGCATCAAAGAAACTTGTTCAAATTTCTTGAAGGTATAATTAATAATAATATATCAGTTTAATGTTATCATTTTTCATGAAAAACGCACGCGCGGTTTTTTACGGTCACGGCGCCGGTTCTTAATTTTTCTTCCGCGTTCCAACAATGGTATCAGAGCCATGGCTGTGGTTTTTCATGAAAAACCATTGTGCTAACATTTGTTCTGTAACCTATGTCGTTATGATCCGATTAAATGTGTGAATGAATGATTTATTTTATATCGTTTTTATTTAACTGTTTATCTCGACGGTTTTATATCGAGATTAGATTGGTCGTACACCTCCTACGTGGGATATAAGATTTTTACTATGCAAAATATTATATCATTCTCATTCTTTTCGGATCATTATTGTAATCGGATCACCCAAAACGAGGAACAAAAATGAAAAAGAAAAGGAACAATGTGCGGCAGCAACAGCAAAACGCAGCAGCGTGGCGCCATGTTCGCGGTTCATTTTCGGGACTTACGGGAATCTTTTTCGACACGATTTTTTCTCTGAAATTAAGTTCAATCCGTTAGCTTTCCAACGGTGGTTCGATGGCGGCAAGGCGACGATGGAAAGGGGTCCGAAAAAAGTTTTAAAGAAGGTACTGCAAATCCCGCCATGAACAATGATGCGAATTTCGAGAAATTTTTCGGGGCACTTCTACTTTGAATTTTGAGGCTATTTTTTGCGAAAATCTGGTTTGGGATGTTAGCTAACTCAAGTAAATTTTTGGGAGACTTTTAGATCCGGGCTAGGCAGTCAAACAACGGCTGAAAAAAGGCAGCGCAGGGCTGCCAAACATAGAAGATTTTTTGGCAACTTAAGGGGCTGTTTGGGCTTCTTTTTCAGCATTTTTCTGGCGTTTCAACGGTGGTCCAGGGCTGTGACGATGGTCCAGGGCTGAGAAAGAATGTCAGGTCTTTGACGGATCGTTTAGGGCTCCAAAACCCTAAGCATTTAAATTTTAATCCGAAACTTTCGGATTAAAAGATTAAACAGATAGACCGGATCATAACGACTTAATATTTATTTATTTTGTCATTGTTTTAATTATTTATTTAATTATTTTATTTTATTGCATGGATGAATTTTATTTTATTATGTTTTTCCTTTTATGCATGTTTTTTATTAACGGGTGTATATTAGGAAAAATAATTTTATAAAATAAATAATCATAGCAATTTTTAAAACGGTAAACTAAATAGATAATTATTTATTTAATTTTGTGTTAAATTAATTAAGATTTTTTAATTAAAATCTGAAAAATTAATTTCTTTCACAAAACCTCATGAAAAATTATTTATTTAATTTCTTTCACAAAACCTTTTCTCATCCCTCTACAAATCCCTCTTCTATGCCAGGAAGTATTTCTCTAGAAAAACTCATATAAAAGCTGCCCAAGTAACCCCCACAGTCATCCTGGCATATCTCCACTACTAATGAGCAGCGCCTATCAACTGAAAGATGGCAAAAGAAACCCGCAACTCATCCTCCACAATCTACAACGTGTCAAGGATGCGGGCCACCAGCTCCAACCACTCAGTCGCTATAATAGGATCAGAATCTCTAGCAAAGGTAGGTGGATCCATGAGCCTAAACTCCCGCATCGCTACTATAGCCCTCGCCTCAGGCACTCTCTCCCTAACAGTCTCACCTCTAGAGGTCTCAACCAGCTACTGGATAGAACCAACCAGCACACGCAACAACTCCATCGCGTCCATCAGTCCTAGGGGAGCATTTGCATCCCCAGCATCAAGGATAGGAATATCCCCTTGGCCAACAGCACGGCCACAGCCTCGACCACGGCATCACCCTTGTCTCACAGACATCACGTCTATATGAAAGCAAAATAATACATATGACGCAACACATACGCATGAACATAAATGCTAACCACATAAGCATGCTAACACATAGCCACATAGGTTCATGCTAAACAAACCCCACATACCGAGGAGAACCAACAAGAATGACACGTCAATCTAGATAACCTACTCAAATTCCCTGCTAAAAATCACGTTAGCTAAACGCGTTTCTAACTTGGCTCCCAAGTTTGTTAATCCAAACACCTATCATTCAACTCCATGCTTACATACACACATCATTCACGTATGACCCGCATGCTTTCACGTTCATGTTATCAAAATATCTAAACACATGCAACTAAGAACAAGCAATCAACCTCATAAGGTGATGCAACCTCTTCCCACGGCTCTTAGGTATTCGAACCCAGAGCTCTGATACCAAGCTGTCACGCCCCAAACTCCGGGTCACGTGAAACACCCCCAAACAACTAACCCGAGAATACACTATCAAAATAAACCATACATATATTGTATATAATCGCTAAACGGCAAATATTACACGGCTCCAATGCCGAAAAACATGTTACAACATATATGTAACAAAGAACAAAAAGAAAGACTACTGCTCTTTCACCTCTCCAGCACCTCCAGATCAACCTGCGTGACAGATACATGAAGAAAAGCAAATCCCACACCGTGAGTTAAAGCTTAGCAGAAACTAGATAGGCATGCAGTATAAACAAAACATGCTAGTAAATCAAAGTGCAGGTTTAGACTCTCTTTCAAGGCTTGAAAATAGTTTGAAAATAGTTTTAGATCACGACTCACAAGAGCCATTAAAAATAATTTTCACAAGAAATGAAAAAGCGAGGATAAAAACCAATTTTCAACTCATCAGAGCCTTGAAAACGATTCTAGTATTATGACTCCCGTAGGCCGATAATACAGTATTTTGACTCCCGTAGGCCGATAATACAGTTTTAAGAAAATTGGTCTATCCGTCCCAATATGCAATACATGCAATCTATGATACATATAGTTGTATGCCACACAGGCAAAGATCGACTCCTACGAGTCATGACTCCTATGCGCCACAAATGCAACACAGACAGAATTAAATCGACTCTCCCTTAAGCCCTAACAACAGGTATACATAAACATCGACTCTCTTCCGAGCCCTGACCACAGATTGATCACATACGATTCATATATCTTCTCGGACCTTCACCGAAAGACCGCAGCCCTCGTCTAACGCAACTCATGCCACCCGTGCATACAACACTCGCAACGCACACAACCTGTGCAACAAACACAACGCACGCAACCCATGAAACACACACATTTTTACGAATTTTCACCGTAGGACCATTATCCACCCTCATCACACATCTTCACGGACTTTCACCGTAGGACCCTTATCCATCCCACTATGCTTCATTGACCAAGATAAAGAGATATCTTCACGGACTTTCACCGTGAGACCACTATCCGCCCCTCATATGCATCTTTACGGATTGTCACGCCCCAAAATCTATGGTCACGTGAAAATCCACCAAACACCAATTTTATGAAAATAAGTTTTCATACATTTAAATCCACATGTTGAAATCAGTAGAATACCCAACAAAAGATATCTTTAATAAACAAAGGCATACAGTTTTAAAATGCATACAGTATATCGCCTTACGGCGTACAAAACTTTCCTTCAGGAACATGCACACCAAAAAAGAAAACTCTAAAAGTCTTCCGCCACTGCGGGTACCACCAAAGATACATCTCATCCACATCATCGTCACCTGAAAATGGATTTATAGAAAATCCCACCCGTGAGCCAAAGCCCAATAAAAACAGATAATAAAGCTGTAAAGCAAGATATATGCAATCATATAGAGTGGGAGCGTACTCAACCACAAAACCAAAACAGTTTTTCCCACAGACCACCACGAGTATTAAAACGGTTTTATTTCATAAAACCCATGTTTTCATCCTTCAAACTAGGTGTCGCAACAAATGCAAATAATCAACCACAGTTAAGAAAAAATAGTAACCAAAAATATTGTTCTCTCATAGAATGTACCATCATGGAAAAAGAAGAAGAGTAAGACCCTATGTACCGACTCCATCACAAGAGGACAGAGGTAACAACTATAGACTTCTATCCATTACCCTAGACCCCAGCTGTTCAAGACTTGCTAGGTAATGACAAGTTCTATACGGAGCACCATGACGTAAATGCTGACTTTACGGGTGACAACCCGAGGGATAAAAGCACCCAACCGACCTTCTTTACGGGAACTACTCCGAAGGATAACAAAGGTACCTACTCTGCGCACAATTCTGGACTTTCACCGAGGGCAACTCGTGCCAAATACCCGTCATCCCGGTACATCTGAATAATCTTCTAAAAATTGAACTGTAGCTCAACTACGAAAACCTTTCCACAAAATACATTATACATGTATTTAGATCCATCCATCAACATGGAGATCAAACGAAAACATTTCAAAATATTTTTTTTTGTTTTCAGCAAAACGTTTCAAAACCTTTGACTCAACCCCGAAGGTGAGCTCCAAACCTCCAAAACATAAAATGTTGAGATTTAAATCAAAACCATCGTTTTCTAACAAAAATCACTATTTTCAAAACAACATTTGAAAACCATACATCCACATGTCATAAGCTGTACTAAACCAAGAAAAGTGAAAAATATGCTTTTTACCCAAAAAATAAGGTTTAAACATAAATATGACATTTGATGCATTTTCTACCGATGAAAAAGCATACAATTACATATAATACCCTAATACAGCAGTAGGGTATAAAATCATACCTCGACGAGTCAAAACTCAAAGCCTCGAAATTCAAATCACATCAGAACTGGAATCTGATCAGTCGAACACGAAGCTAGCAGCGTGAATAGCAGGGATCCACAAGCTGATCGTCGAAAACTAGGCTCAAGCAACTCAAATATGTAGAGAGAAGGCAGAGGAAAAGAAGAAACAAGCTTTTTCCAAATGTTCCAGCCCACTTGAATACTTATAGGCTTGGTAAAAAGGCAGTTCAGTTGACTTAAGAGGCCACTTCAGTCGACTGAAGCTCCTCGAAAAGTGCACCACCACCCAGTTCAGTCGACCAAACCCTTCAGTTCAGTTGATTGAACCCAAGAAAAATAGTTCAGTCGATCGAACATACCAGTCCAGTCGATCGAACCCCTATGTTAAGGCCTTCTATTTTGGTCTCAATTTTTCAGTTCAAAGGCCAACTAAACAAGCCTAAACAAGGTCCGAGAAAGCGTAAAACACATCTACATGCTGTTCTACAACTCCAAAACATAAACCATGAATCGATGATATATAATATGAAGGAAAACACATCATCATTTATATATATCAAAAATAAAATGGTACAGGGTCTCACAACTCTCCCCCCTTAAGGAATTTCGCCCTCAAAATTCTCGACAAGGTCACGAGGTAAACAGGTCTGGGTATCTAGTAAGCATCCCAGACTCAAGCTCCCAAGTCGCTTCCTCAACCCCATGATGAAGCCACTGAACTTTGACATAAGCAATCATTCTCCCCCATAACACTTGCTCCTTCGTGTCGAGAATCTTCACAGAACGTTTCTCATACGTGACATCCTCATCAACCTGCAGCTCGGCCTAATCTAACACATGCGAAGGATCAGGCTTGTACCTTCGAAGCATCAAAACGTGAAAGACGTTGTGCACAGATGCTAACTGAGGCAGTAAGGCCAGACGGTATGCTACCACCCTGATCCTCTCCAGGATCTCGAATGGCCCAATAAAACGTGGTGATAACTTCCTGTAATGGCCAAATGTCATTAACCCTCTACGTGGCGAGACCTTCAGAAACACATGATCTCCCACTGCAAACTCCAAAGGTCTCCTCCTATAGTCTGTATAACTCATCTGGCAGCTCTGTGTTGTCACCAGATGCTGGCGAATCACTGTAATCTTCTCGGTAGTCTCCCGTACTAGGTTGGGTCCCAAAATAGTGGTCTCACCCTCCTCTGTCCAACAAACAAGCAATCTACACGGCCTACCATATAGAGCCTCATACAGTGCCATTCCAATACTGGACTAATAGCTGTTGTTGTATGCAAACTTTGCCAATGACAGATGATCCTCCCAAGAATCCCAAAAATCAAGCACACAAGCTCTCAACATGTCCTCTAAAATTTGAATGGTCCTCTCAGACTGACTGTCAGTCTGTGGGTGAAAAGCTGTGCTAAAAGTCAAGCTCGTCCCCAAAGCCATCTGAAGACTTTGCCAAAAGTGCGATGTAAAGCGTGGGTCTCGATCAGATATGATAGTCACAGGTACTCTATGTAATCAGACTATCTCCCGAATGTACAATTTGCTCAATCGGTCCACTGGATCTCTCACTCGAATAGGGAGGAAGTGCGTAGACTTCGTCAACCTATCAACCATAATCCAAACAGCGTCATGTCCCTCCGGCGATCGAGGAAATCCTGATACGAAATCCATTGTGATATTCTCCCACTTCCACTCAGATATAGGCAACGGCTGCAACAATCCTGCTGGTCTCTAGTGTTCCACGTTTACTTGCTGACAAGTAAGGCATCGAGAAACAAACCAGATCACATCCCTCTTCATTTCAGTCCACCAGAATTGACGACGCAAATCATGATACATCTTTGTGCCTCCTGGAAGCACTACAAGACGCGAATGATGAAACTCATGTAGCACCTCAGCACGGCACGACTCTGGAACAAATAGTCGCCCTGATAACCTCAAACTCTGATATGAAGCCACCGTCCATCCTACTGTGTCCTTCCCACTAGCAATGCAGTCCCGTATCATCTGAGCCTCCTGGTCGGTCCGCTAAGCCTCTAACACACGTGCAACCAATGCGGGCTGTGAAGCTACTGAATATAAGGTCACACCTGCCCCTGTCTCTCCGTGACACAGATCAAACTCTCCAATATCTCCCAACATATCCCATTCTTGTATAGCCACAGAAGCTAATGAACTATGAGATCTCCTACTAAGCGCGTCAGCTACGATATTTTCCTTACTTGGATGGTACTGCAAATCAAAGTCATAGTCCTCTAGCAACTCCATCCATCTTCGTTGGCGAAGATTCAAGTCCTTCTGCAAAAATAAGTACTTTAGGCTCTTGTGATCAGAGAAGGCCTCGAAACGCTAACCATAAAGATAGTGACGCCATGTTTTCAAGACAAAAACCATGGCTGCCAACTTCAGATCATGTGTCGGGTAGTTCCTCTCATGCGTCTTCAACTGCCGGGACCCATAAGCTACAACCTTGCCTTCCTGCATCAGAACGCAACCCAAATCCTCATGTGATGCTTCGCAGTACATAGTGTAACCCAAACCTCGCTCAGGAATAATTAGCACTGGTACACTCGTCAATCTCCTCTTCAGCTCCAAAAAAGGTGACTCACAGGATTCACTCCACACAAACATGACTCCCTCTCGTGTCTGACGCATCATAGGTGCTGCTAATCTGGAAAAGTCCTTGACAAACCGCCGATAATAACCTGCCAAACCTAGGAAACTACGGATCTCAAAGACATTCTTCGGTCACTGCCATTCCATCACAACATCAGTCTTCGATGAGTCCACTGATATCCCATCCTTCGACACCACGTGCCCAAGGAATCTCACCTTTTACAACCAGAACTCGCATTTCTCGAACTTCGTATACAAGCAATGTTCTCTCAGAAGCTGCAAGACAACATGCAAATGCTCCTCGTGCATCTCCCTTATGGGTGAATAGATCAGAATGTCATCCACGAATACCATCACAAAACTATCCAAATAAGGATGGAAGATACGGTTCATCAAACCCATAAAAGTCGCAGGGGCGTTCGTAAAACCGAACGGTATGACAAGAAACTCGTAGTGACCATAATGAGTCTAAAAGGCGGTCTTTTCTATGTCCTCATCCCGAATCATGAGCTGGTGATACCATGACCTCAAGTCAATCTTAAAAAAGCAGCGCGATCCCCTCAGCTGATCAAACAGGTCAACATTCCTAGGCATAGGATACTTATTCTTCACTGTTACCTGGTTCAACTTCCTGTAATCTATGCATAATCTCAAGGATCCATCCATCTTCTTCGCAAAAAGAGTTGGAGCTCCACACGGAGACGTACTCGGCCGCACAAACCCCTTGTCTAGCCACTCCTACAGCTGCACCTTGAGTTCTCGTAACTCAGCAGGTGCAAAGCGATACGATGGCATAGAGATGGGAGCAGTTCCTGGAACAAGATCAATAGAGAACTCCACATCTTGAATCGGTAGTAACTCAAACAAATCATCAGGAAAGACATCTGGGTACTCATAGACCACAGGGAGTAACACTCCTCGAACCCTAACCGGTTCATCCAACCTGAACGTAGAAAAGAGAAAACCCAAAGCTCCTCGAACCCGAGTGACACCGGGCATAGACATCAAGCCCTCATCCCGATCACCTACAAAGTAGAAGCAGTCACCCTCCGGCATACAGATCGACACTCTCCAACGCTCACAATCTACAAAGGCACGGTAGGTAGTCATCCAGTCCATCCCTAGGATGACATGAAACGTGGTCACGTCTAGAATGATAAAATTAAACTCAAAACAATGACCGGAGATTCCTAACTCACAAGATCTGCAAACTCTACTCAATATCACATTCCCACTAACTGGGTCTCCACACTCAACACACTACCCAACAAGTCTACCTTCAACCCCAATGCAGATGCAAAAACGGAAGAGATAAAAGAATGTGATGCTCATGTGTCGATGAGAACACTGGCCCATGATCTAAAGACTAGAAGAGTACCTCTGATCATGGCTGGAGTAGTTGTAGCATTAGGTCCAACTGGTGCCTTGGAAGCACCGAGATCAGCAAGAATATAAGCTCTGGCCTATGGCAGTCTGGTCTGCCCACCATAACCCTGAGTCGATGGCTGCCTCACTGCCTGAGCTAAAGCACCTCCTTCTGTAAACCTAGATGTCTGAGCCCTAGGCTGCTGCGGAGCTTGTTGCCTCTGTATAAATGAAGCAACAGACTCCCCTGTCGCGTCCTGGACATTCCCCTCTCTAGGACAGTGTCTTCGAAAGTGCTCGGACTGACCACACCCAAAATAGATAGGTGGGTCTCTCGCCTGTGACTGGACACACGCTGAACTCTAAGCCTGGCATTTCTACAGACACTCAACTGAACGATGCCCCGGCTGTCCGCATCTATAATAGATCAATCCTCTTTGCTCTGGCCTCCCTGTCGAGGCCACTGAAAGTGTAGGTGCAGACAACTGCGGCTGATACGATCCGACAACATGAGAACTAGGTCCAGATGACCTCTGGCACTTTTTTCCGCACCTTTGGAACTATGCATCTCCACTGCCCTGCTGGCTCCCGTTCTCTCTAATCCTGCGGTTGTTTGCCAACGAGTTTTCTACCCGGATAGCATATTCCACCAGCTTGATATACACCTCCACATCCAGAGCTGCAACCCTATTCTTGATAGCAGGTCGAAGTCCTCTCTCAAATCTTTGAGTACGCAACTCCTCTATCAATACCATCTCTGGTGTAAACTGCGATAAATTCGTGAACTTGGTCTCATACTGGACCACCGATAGATTACCTTGAACAAGGGAAAGGAACTTTTCTCGGTACGTATCTCTCGAAGATCTCGGGAAATACTTCTCTAAGAAGACTCTCGTGAAAGCGGCTAACGTGCCATCCATCATGGTCTTGGCGAACTTCCACCACTCTCTAGCATCTTTCCGCAGTTGGAACGCCACTAACTTTATGCGCAGAGCATCCTCCTCGATATCCAGAGTATTAAAGATCAATGTGGTCACTTCCAACCACTCAGTAGCCACCTTGGGGTTCGGCTCCCCAACAAAGGTTGGAGGATCCAACTGCCGAAACTCCCTCATGGCCACAGAAGCCCTTGGCTCAGGAATCCTCACACTAGTCCTAGTAGCTTCAGCCATCGCTCGCATAGTAGCCAACATCAACTGAACAACATCGGCGCCGCCCATGTCAACACCACCCACTTGTTCCTGTGGGGCAGGAATGTTTTCTTCCTCTGGAACTTGAGCAAAGGAACGTCCTTGGCCACGGCCTCGACCACGACCCCATCCCTTCACTCCCCGCATGGATATAATTCTATATGAAGCAATATAAACAGGATAAGCTTTCCTACAACATGTTACTACGTAATATAAACACATAATCATGCTATCACATAGCCACATAAGATCATGTAAACATGTCTCACATACCGAGGAGAATCAACAAGACGGACTCGTCAATTTGGATAACCTATTCAGACTCCCTGCTAGAAAATACATCGGTCAAACACGTTTCTAACTTGGCTTCCAAATCTGTTATTCCAAACGCCCTAAGGTAAGACTCATCAATCCTGAGATTCAACCTCCATACCCACATATACACAACTATCATGCTTAGAAAGCTAACATCATATTATAAAACAACGTTTAAACACATGCAAGCAAGCATACACAATCAACCTCACCAGGTGATAAACCCCTCTTCCCATGGCTCTTAGGTATTCGAACCCAGAGTTCTGATACTAAGTTGTCACGTCCTAAAATCTAGGGTCACGTGAAAATCCACCAAACACTAATTTTATGAAAATAAGTTTTCATACATTTAAATCCACCTGTTGAAATCAGAAGAATACCCAACAAAATATATCTCTCATAAAAAAAGGCATACAATTCCAACAAGCATACAATATATCATCTTATGGCGTACAAAACTTACCTTTAGGAACAGCCATACCAAAAAAAAAAACTATAAAAGTCTTCCGCAACTGCGGGCACCACTAAAGCTACACTCATCTAGATCATCATCACCTGAAAATAATTTTATAGAAAATCCCACTCGTGAGCCGAAGCCCAATAGAAACAGATAATAAAGCTGTAAAGCAGAAAATATGCAATCATATAGAGTGGAAGCGTACTCAATCACAAATCCAAAATAGTTTTTCCACAGACCACCACGAGTCTTAAAACGGTTTTATTTCATAAAACCCATGTTTTTATCCTTCAAACCAGGTGTTGCAACAAATACAAATAATCAACCACAGTTAAAGAAAAATTGTAACAAAAAATATTATTCCCTCATGGAATGTACTATCGTGGAAAAAGAAGAAGAGTAAGATCCTATGTACCGACTCCATCACAAGAAGACAGAGGTAGCATCTATAGACTCCTATCCATTACCCTAGACCCCAACCATTCAAGATTCGCTAGGCAATGACAAGTTCTATACGGAGCACCACGACGTAAATGTTGACTTTACGGGTGACAACTCGAGGAATAAAAGCACCAAACCGACCTTCTTTATAGGAATTACTCCAAAGGATAACAAAAGTACCTACTCTACAGACGATTCTGGACTTTCACCGAAGGCAACTCGTGCTAAATACCCGTCATCCCGGTACATCTAGATAATTTTTTGAAAATTGAACTGTAGCTCAACTACGAAAATCTTTCCACAAAATACATTATACATGTATTTAGATCCATCCATCAACATGGAGATCAAACAAAAATATTTCAAAATATTTTTCCCCGTTTTTAACAAAGCATTTCAAAACCTGAGACTCAACCCCGAAGGCGAGCTCCAAACCTCTAAAACAAAAAATGTTGAGATTTCAATCAAAACCATCGTTTTCCAACAAAAACCGCCATTTTCAAAACAACCTTTGAAAATCATACGCCCACATGTCATAAGCTATACTAAACCAAGAAAAGTGAAAAACATGCTTTTTACCCGAAAAATAAGGCTTAAACACAAATATGACATTTGATGCATTTTTTATACCGATGGAAAAGCATACAATTACGTATAACACCTTAATACAGTAGTAGGGTCTAAAATCCTACTTTAGCGAGTCAAAACTCAAAGGCTCAAAATTCGAACCACGTTGAAACATGAATCTGATCGGTCAAACACGAAGCTAGCAGTGTGAATAGAAGGGATCCACAAGCTGATCGTCGAAAACTAGGATCAAGTAACTCAAATATGTAGAGAGAAGGCAGAGGAAAAGAAGAAACAAGCTTTTTCCAAACGTTCTAGCCCACTGGAATACTTATAGGCTTGGCAAAAAGACAGTTTAGTCGACTGAAGAAGCCACTTTAGTTGACTAAAGCACCTCGAAAAGCGCACCCCACCCAGTTCAGTCGACCGAACCCTTTGGTTCAGTTGACCGAACTCAAGAAAAACAGTTCAGTCGACCTAACATACCAGTCCAGTCGACCGAACCCCTGTGACACAACCTACTATTTTAGTCTCGGTTTTTTAGTTTTAAGGCCAACCAAACAAGCCTAAACAAGGTCCGAGAAAGCGTAAAACACATCTACATGCTGCTCTACAACTCTAAAACATAAATCATGCATCGATGATATATAACATGAAGGAAAACACATCATCATTTATATATGTAAAAAATAAAATGGTACAAGGTCTCACACGGACTTTCACCGAGAGACCAATATCCGTCCCACATATGCACAATGCAACACATGCATAGAAAATAACCATTCACGATCACAAGGACCACGTAGGACGACATACCGGTCCTACAACATACAAGAATAAAACTAATCATAGTTCTATAAGCATAAGATCACGTATGACCATGACGTGTCACATACAACGCCCAAACCACGTAAACCATCCACATTTTCCGTACATCAATAAACTAGAGTTATAAATGCACATAACTAGTTATAAACGCACATGGCCATATAACCTCACAGCATGATGCCATCCGTTACATAACCCGATACGACATCACATGCCACACACCTGTCATTCGATACCCGAATGACCCATCCACAAATCGGGACCTATCCACACACCAGGACAACCAACGCCTAACTCGGAGATCAACACCTGAATCTCTCTCAAATCGATTCTTACCAGAACCCAACTTTAAAACTGAACCACGGACCTACACGTCTCGAACATAACCAACATGCACACAATCATGCCACAATTCCCAAAATCTAACCATGCACGTCAAACCAAGGACGACATCTAAACGAAACACTCGAGGTCACAACACGACCCCCAAACCACCACAAGATCACCGAACCCCAAAAGGAATCCATAGGTATTTAAATCAACTAATTTTCATAAATTAATCAATTGAATACCATAGGACGCCAGTCAAAAATCAAAACCCAACCACCGAACCATCATCACACTGCCCAGAAGTTCAGTCGACTGACCCAAGCCCCCAGTCGACTGAACAACACACAAGAAACTCGCAAACGCCAAACAGCAACGGTTCAGTCGACAGACCGTCAAGGTTCAGTCGACCGAACCCTAAAGACATGATCCAGTCGACTGAACCACACGGTTCAGTCAACTGAATAGAGGCGAGAACAATTTTTAAACACTGTTTTAGCCTCCGAAACCTCAATTCAACGCCTTTAAACCCCGATCTAACATCCTCGGACAATCACACACCCAAGCCAAACACCAAACTCTCAAAAGAAACTCTCGAAACACGATTTCATCCACCGAAATCGACTAACAACCGGTTTTTAACCCAAAAACCCAACTTTACAGAAAATCAGATCTACAGCTATTCGACTGGTAAAAATACACCCGATTACACATAGCACCCTTATAAAACATACATGTCTAGAATCCTACCTCGGTGAGTTCAAAATTTGACGTCTCGATTCACGTGCAAAATTGAGCTTCGTCGGAATAGAATTTTGTGAGGAATAAAGTTTAGACCACGACGCCAATAACAAGGATCGGCAGTCTAATCATCAAAAATCGAGCCCCGGGCCCCCGAGAACTTAGAGAGAAGGCAGAAAGAAAACAAGAAGCTTGTTGGAGAAGTTTTAGAAAATATCTTTTGAAAATATCTAACTCCAGATATTTATAGGCCTCCAAAATATCTTTTTTTGAAATTTTTTGAAATTCGCACCATAACGGCTTACGGCCCCAGGAACCTACCATGTATGCATATGTAAGCCCGATCAAGCATCAAAAGCAATAAAAATATGCTCAAACGAAAACACCTAACGCGCCTCCGAAAATGCCGGAAAAAAAAACGGGTCAGGATCTCACAGATTATCTTCTACCGGCGCCGTTCGTCTCCTACCGGCTCTGTTCGTTTCCTACCGTCGCCGTTCATCTTCTATTGTCGGTGTCGTTTGTCTTATACCATCGGCGCCGACCCAATATAAGGTAGGGTGAATGAATGATTTAATCAAGTAATTGAAGCCTTCGATTATTATTATTATTATTTTTCATTCTGTTTCAGGGTTGTGTTGTGTTGAGCTGTTACGATGCTTCTCTTGGTTGCGGCGAAAACGGTCGGGAAAGAATGGAATTTTCTTCATAGAGAATTGAAAATTTACTGAACCGAGAGTATTGCACTCTAGAATTCATTGTTTTCTTCTTAGCAAATTGAAAATTTACAGAACCGGAAGTGTATGCATTGCGATTGTTTTGGCACGGTTGCGGTATTTTTTTTTTCCTTTGGATGGGTGGAAAGTTTATTTTCTTTGCTTCTTGTTCTTTTTGTGCGTTTTCTTGCCATCCAAACAGCGGAGAGAGTAGCTGTTTGTTCTCTCGTGTTCAATCTTTGAACCCCTTTCATGTAAAGACACTGTACACGTATACATGTTTACTGTTAAACTGAAAATTGCCTGCCTGTTAGTATTGCTTGTAGTTGCGTTCTAAAATCACAGAGATGGATTGAGTGATCTAATACGCTTTGGAACAGGTTTTTCTTCCCTGAACTCTGCATCAATTTTTGTCATGGATTGAGTGATCTAATACGCTTTGGAACAGGTTTTTCTTCCCTGAACCCTGCATCAATTTTTGTCATGGATTGAGTGATGTAATACGCTTTGGAACAGGTTTTCCTTCCCTAAACTCTGCATCAATTTCTGCCATTTTATACAATCTGACATGGCTCTATTAATTAAAATTCACCCTAACCAATAGTGATTGCTCTTGTTCTTAAGGTTTTAGCCCGAAAAATTCTATTGCAGTGAATTATGCATATGATTGCTCAGACAATATGGATGAAGAGTGTGCAATGATGCGGTAGCAGTTGATGTTGTGGATGGAAAATACGTTCGAGGAAAAAATGACAAGTATTCCTTGAAAGCAGACAGTACTAGTGATGAGTTTTTTAATTGGGCTTGATATAGTTTGAACCCCTTTCATGTAAAGATACTGTTTCTTGATTTTCCACATCATCAAAAAAACTCACCATGGCCTGGTATAGTTTGTCTTACGCTGAAAAGTGTAAACTACCAAAACAATAGCAATCTTAACATAGGATAGAATTATGAATACCTTTCCATTAACACATTAATAAGTATCCTGCTTTTCCCCTCAACTAATTTTCCAAATCACTGTGAACTAGAAATGTGTATTGTCCATTCTATCATGACATCAACCCAAACCCCAGATATTTATTCATTTCTTTTTGGTTCCATTAATTTAACAAGTCTTTGAATGTTCGTTTCTCTTTCATAAAAAATATTCTTTGAATGTTTGTTAGGTTGAACTTGAACAATATTGATGTTCCTTGAAGGTTGGACTATTCCTTTTTTTCTATTGAATCCATCATAGCCTCTACCTGCATTCCATGAAATTGTGCATCACAAAGTTTTAGAGCTAAAATAAAAGGTTCTTATTTGCTACGACCTTCCTTCAACCACGTAAGTCCATCTAACTAAGCATTCTTTCTAGTAACGGATTGGAAGGTTAGTTCTAACAACCCCAAATCATATCAAAATAATAAAATAATTTCTTGCAAGCTAGCATTATACTTCTAAGTCAAATAAATGGAGTAAAACAGCATTTGGAGTTCTCTTCTAAAAAGTCACTTTGATGATGAACTTTGAAAGATTTTTAACAAATTAGAGGTAGCATAGCTGCCAATTAGCTGTTGTAAAGCAAACCAAAGCTCTGATTAAAAGCTCTGCCAATTAGCTGCATAATCATCTACTATTTGTTGATCCTCTTTAATGACTAAAAGATTTTCGCGTTTGAATGCATATAGAGGTTGATATTTGATGAGCCTATAGATGGAGTGAGGAAAATAGTACGGACTACTAATATTGTTGAGACAAGTATAACAATTAATGATGTGATTTTCGTTATTGACTGTGGAAAAAGGCAAAGGAGACATCATGTGATGCATTGAATAACACACCTTGTTTGCTTCCCTCTTGGTTTTCAAAGGTTTCGGCTCAACAAGTAAGTTCATTTCCAGTTGACAATATAATTAAGAAAGAATGACTATATTTGTTGTTCATCGCTTGCTTTGTGATCCCTTTTCTGTTATTTCCCTATCCCTTAATTTGTTTCGGGCATTTCCATTTATTTAATTTGCCACTCTGTGAAATCTCTTCCATATTGTATGTTGAGGGAATATATTATATACTATTATAAGCACAAAAATTGTCTGTTCTACAAGTAACATCACATTTTACTACTTTAGATTCCCACCTTTTCAATGTGATTAGGGATATTGAACATCCCCCAGCCAATGGCAGTATTATTGACTGCAGCTTAAGCGTTTATTTTAAAACATGAATTTTTATTGAGCTGAAGTTTGTGCAATTCCCAGGTCAAAGTCTCATGGATAAACTGAAATTTGTGAAATGTTTTGAAATAAAAAAGAAATGACAACACCCCACAACTTGTGAGTCCCTGACATGTTTCCTTTTTTGGCGTTTTTCAACGCGTTTCTCATGATTTGGTGATAACATGTTTTTACTGCTTTTGATACATGATCGGGCTTAGATATGCATGCGGGGTAGGTTTCCGGGGCGTGGGTCGTTGTGGCACGAATCTCAAAAAAAAATTTTAAAAAGAAGATATTTTGGAGACCTATAAATATCTGGAATTAGATATTTTTAAAAGATCATTTTCAAAACTTAACTCCTAAGTTTTCCGTTTTTCTATCTGCCTTCTCTTTAAGTTCTCAAGGTCTCGGGGTTCGGTTTCGGATGATCAGATAGCGGATCCTTGCTTTTGGCACGGCGGGCTACGCAACCATTTAGTCAGAATTTTATTCCGGTGAAGCTCGTTTTTAACTCACCAAGGTAGGATTCTAGACCTGTATGTTGTATAAGGGTGTTATGGGTAATCAGGTGTCTTTTTACCGATTAGATCTCAGTAGATCTGATTTTCTTAAAGTTGAGTTTTTGGGTTAAAATTGGGTTTTCGTTGGTTTCGGTGGACAAAATCGGGTATCGGGAGTTTCTTTTGAGGTTTCAGTGTTGGGCCTAGGCGTGTGGATGTTTGAGGACGTTGGTTTGGAGTTTGGAGACTTCGAATCGGGGTTTGAAGGGCAGAACCTGTAGCTCGAAATCAGTTTTTACCTGAGTTCAGTCGACCGAACCTGGGGGTTCAGTCGACTGAAGCTTGGAATTTGGGTTCGGTCGACCGAACCTATGGGTTCAGTCGACTGAATTGTGGCTGTTTGGCTTTTTGCTTTTCTAGTGAGCTTTCCAGGTGACTAGGGGCTTCGGCCTAGTCGACTGAGGTGCTGGGTTGAGCTTTTTGGTGGTTTTGGTTGGGCCTTGGAGCTCGGTTAGCTGTGTGGTGGCTTCGGGAATCGTATTGTGGTCTCGGGTGTTGGTTTAGGTGCCATCCTTGGGTGACGTGCATGGTTAGAGATGGTTTGTTGGTGCACGATTATGTGCTAGGCATTGTATCTAGTTAGGTGCGACGGTTGGGAGCTGGGTTGTGTGTGTGGTGCTAGTACATCGTGGGTTGTGGGGCGCGTTCTGGCCCGTTATCCTTTTTATGGATGTGGT